>JAEAOA010001581.1:0-10320 GCA_016746295.1 Potamilus streckersoni | reverse complement strand
ATTTTTAAAAAAAAAATATGGCTTTTAACAAGAAAGCAAGATATTATTAAATCAAACAGCATTATGCAACGCGAAAACTAAAACTATGCTGTTTTAAACTCAGATGGTTCTAATGATAGGGCCATTTTAGCAGAGCTGTCTGCTTTATCGTTACCTTTAATTCCAACATAGCTGGGTAACCAACAGTATACTCAGCGTGCTTAACAAGAATATTAGCCAATAGTGGATTCTCCAGTTTTCTATTATGTAGTGACTGAAGTACTGATTGTGAGTCGGAGAAAAATATGCTATTTGAAATACGTTTGCTTGCTATGTATTGCAATGTATTGCAAAGCAAGGTCTATTGCTCTAATTTCGGCTGAAAAAATTGACGTGCCATTTGGAAATATATATATATATATATATATATATATATATATATATATATATATATATATATATATATATATATATATATATATATCCCCCTGCGGGTCCGGGGTTGTAGAATTGGCCCGCCGTGCCTCGCCACGTGCCGTAAAAGGCGACTAAGTAGAGGCAATCTGTTTGCCGTGGGTTGCGACCCGTAACGGAGGAGGAAAGGATCCTGGTAGTTGCAACACACTACTTTGGCCTCTACTTCTCTTAAGACGGGTGGTTGAGATGGTCCCGGTCTCGACAAATCGGCTGGTCACGCCGAGCCCTAGGAAGTCTTAATTAACTCTCTCACCTCCTTTTACTTTATTCTTGTATCTCGCTTGATACCACCGTTGCCCCTATATTCTATTCCTATATCTTTCCCTTTCTTAAATCTTAGAAGACTTCCTAGAAGGCGGTGGCTTAACGGGTCAATCGGGGGGTAAATTTACTGACCTTCGAAATTGGCAACTTCAGGGTCAACCAAAGGTAATTTTACCAACTGAGTATGGTGTTTGTGTATCCCTGGCACTTGAAAAGTGTCCCCTTGTTGGGCTCCTTGGTGGGTGGGGAGCACGGGTGCTGAATCTTTCAAACTGCCATCATGGAGAATTTTAAAAAAAACTCCCAAACGTACCAAAACTGTGTCATCAGAGTCGGATGATGAACCATGTAGTGTGGAATCCTTTCCTCGCTTCATGGTCATCCATTCAAAAGACGAAGCTAAACAACTTGCCACATTGTCACCATTTATAGTCGAAAAGACTATACTTGGATTAGTCGGCAAGCCAAAAAGTGTGAAGAAGCTAAGATCAGGTGACCTACTTGTAGAATGTGAGCGCAAAGCTCAAACTGAAAATATACTGAAAATTAAATCCTTTCACGATATTCCAGTAACCTGCTCCGCCCACTCTACACTTAATACATCAAAAGGCATCATTCGTTGCCGTGACCTTGCTGGAGTCTGCGACAAAGACATCGTCGAGGGCATGAAAACTGAAGGTGTCACTGCAGTCCGTAGAATTCGTATCAAACGAAATAACAATCTGCAGGACACCAACACTATTATACTCACCTTTAATAAGCCCATATTACCTAAAGTGGTCAAGGTTGGCTTCTTACAAGTTAAGGTTGAGGTATATATACCAAATCTCCTCCGATGTTACAAATGCTAAAAATACGGCCATCATGAAGACAGATGCTCTCGAAGCCAAATCTGTGGCCGGTGTGGCGACTCCTCCCACCGGGAATCAGAGTGCAAGGCCACTCCGCACTGCGTAAACTGCGGCAAAGAACATCATGCTAGTTCCAAGGAATGCGACACTTGGAGACAGGAGAAGGAAATCCAGAGGATTAAATACACTAATAATATTCCCTATCCAGAGGCCAGGAAGCTTGTTCAAGCTAGATCATTCCCCGGCCCATCCTTCTCAACTGTAGTAAAGAGCAGCCAGAAAGCAATGAAAGACGCACAAACTCAAACAGATATACCCGATTCTACATTAAAACATAACACCCCACATTACCAAGCACAAAAAACCACGGCATCTACCCAAACGACCTTTAACAACAATCAGCAAACTAAGTCACCAAAGAGATCCAAATCCCATGGAAATAGACAACAAAAGGGGTCAGATGACCCCATCAAACTATTCAATAGGTTTGGGGACATTGAGAACATGGATGCAGAAGATACTGCTCCGTGTTCTCAGGGTAGCTCAAAACCTAACAAAAGAATCACACCTGTACTTCCCCCAGATAAATAACACTATAGATGTTCCCCTCGAAAAGTCTAACCTAAATCCAAAACCTCCATTCTAAATTTATAATGAAAAACACAATAATACAATGGAACTGTCGAGGACTTAAAGCTAATTACAATGAGATTCTTCTGCTTTTAAATAAATATGATCCAGCTTTGTTATGTCTTCAGGAAACCTTTTTAAAAGATACGGACAATATCACATTCAAAAACTACTCCCTGTTTAACACATACCTACAAAACGTTGACAGGGCCTCAGGAGAGGTGTCTATTGCTGTGAACAATAGAGCCCCACATAGAAACATCCCTTTAAATACAAATCTACAAGCCATTGCTGTAAGTGTCACTCTACATCGGGTGATTACATTTTGTTCTGTCTACATACCACCAAATACTAAATTATCACCGAACGAATTAGACATACTTGTTCAACAACTTCCCACGCCATTTGTTTTACTTGGTGATTTTAATGCCCATAACATTTTATGAAGATCGAAATACATAAGTGACAGAGGGAAAAAAGTTGAAGATTTTGTTGCTAGATATGACTTGTGTCTATTTAATAACAAGTCTCCGACTTATCTGCACCCAGGAACGGGTACATACACTGGCATTGACTTAACAATATGTACTCCTTCACTTCTGTTGGATTTTAATTGGAAGGTCGCTGATGACCTTCATAGCAGTGATCATTTTCCAATATATCTCAAGAACACTAATACCAGAATTGATGACACAATTCCACAGTGGAACTTAAAGAAAGCTGACTGGGCCAAATTTGAAACACTTTGTACAATGAAACTTAACAGGAATACCATACTAAATGATGACAATCCAATTCGACAATTTACAACTATCGTAATCGAGATTGCAGAAGAGTCCATTCCTAAGTCCTCGACAAATTTTCAAAAAAAGCCCAAACCATGGTTCACTAAAGATTGTGAAGAAGCCATTAAACAACGCCGAGAAGCACTGAACAAATTCAATAATCGTCCAACGCCCGAAAATCTAGCTCAATACCGTATTACGCGGGCTAAAACTCGCCGCACGATTAAAGAAAATAAACGAACA
This sequence comes from Potamilus streckersoni, assembly GCA_016746295.1. Classification (NCBI taxonomy): domain Eukaryota; kingdom Metazoa; phylum Mollusca; class Bivalvia; order Unionida; family Unionidae; genus Potamilus; species Potamilus streckersoni. The sequence continues at coordinate 7,091 of JAEAOA010001581.1, read as the reverse complement.
TCATGGAAAAAATATGTTTCAACTTTAAACTCTCGTTCCTCTATAAACAAAGTTTGGGACACGATCCGCAAAATAAATGGTAAAGGAAAATACAATTGCTTCCAACACCTGAAGCTAAATAACATCAATTATAAAAGCAAGCATGAAATAGCTAATGTACTTGCTGATTGTTTCTCCAAAAATTCCTCATCGTCTAATTATTCCGAAGCTTTCCGAAGACTTAAAATTCAAAAAGAAAAATACGGTTGAAATTCACATCAAATAACTTAGAGAGTTATAACCAACCGTTTTCTTTGTCGGAACTTATGGAATCCTTGAATAAGGCCAATGATACTTCCGCTGGGCCTGACGATATACATTACCAGTTTTTAAAACACCTTCCAGATCCATCCTTGAGAGTTCTTCTGGCAATCTTCAATGATTTATGGATTACTGGCAATGTACCAAAAATTTGGAAAAAAGCAATAATAATACCAATCCCCAAACCAGGCAAAGATAGCACAGACCCTACCAACTACAGACCTATATCACTAACTAGCTGTGTATGTAAAACAATGGAACGAATGATCAATTCTCGGCTTGTATGGTATCTGGAAAGCAACAATTTAATTTCTCCTTTCCAAAGTGGCTTTCGTCATGGTCGTAGTACCACCGACCATCTGGTTAGACTTGAAACATTTATTCGTGATACTTTCGTAAAGAGGGAACATTTAGTAGCGGTTTTCTTTGATTTGGAAAAGGCCTATGACACAACATGGAAGTACGGGATACTAAATGACCTACACGATCTGGGTCTAAAAGGCCGACTGCCCTCATTCATATCAAACTTTCTCTCAGACAGGGAATTCAAAGTACGAGTGGGCTCCACCCTCTCTGATATACACGATCAAGAGACGGGTGTATCCCAGGGCAGTATTTTATCAGTGACGCTTTTCAATATAAAGATTAATAGCATCACCAAGTGTCTGATGCCAGGTGTGGATTGCTCATTATATGTTGATGACTTTTTAATATGTTACCGATCCAAACACATGCATACAATTGAAAGACAACTACAACAAAACATAAACAAAATTCAAAATTGGGCCAATACTAATGGTTTCAAATTCTCGAAATCAAAAACTGTCTGTATGCAATTCTGTCAGTTACGAAGATATCATGATGGACCTAATCTCACGCTGGAAGGAACACCTATTCCAGTTGTTGAGGAAACAAAATTTTTAGGCATTATCTTCGATAGAAAACTGACTTTTATTCCACATCTGAAATATTTGAAAGCCAAATGTTTGAAATCTCTTAATTTACTTAAAGTAATAGCGCACACTGACTGGGGTGCTGATAGGAGAGTCATACTCAATTTATCCAGAACGTTTATCCGCTCCAAATTAGACTATGGTTGCGTTGTTTATGGTTCAGCAAGGAAATCGTATTTAAAGATGCTTCACCCAATCCATCATCAGGGAATAAGACTTGCCCTGGGAGCATTTAAAACATCCCCGTGTGAAAGCCTCCTTGTCGAAGCGGATGAGCCACCCTTATCACAACGCAGAGAAATGCTTTCCGCACAATATGCTATCAAATTAAGATCCAGCCCTCTGAACCCAGCTTTTTCGGCAGTTTTTGAACCAAAATATAAATCCTTATATGACAATAAACCAAATGTCATACCTACATTTGGCATTAGAATATCACAATTTCTCGAAAGTACTCAAATTGACTTTTCAAATATTCTGAAAACCAACATCTCCGAAACACCCCCATGGTTACTTCAGCAACCAAGAGTAATATTTACGTTACATGATGGAAAAAAATCGGAGACAAACCCTTCCTTTTTCCACAACTCTTACCATGAATTCCTCTCACAATTTGAAAAATATACAAAAATATATACCGATGGATCAAAAGATGAGGAAAAGGCTGCTGCAGCCTTCGTAAGTGGAAACCACACAACCAAAGTTCGCTTACCAAATGGTACATCCATTTTTTCAGCCGAAATTAGAGCAATAGACCTTGCTTTGCAATACATTGCAATCAAGCGTATTTCAAATAGCATAATATTCTCCGACTCACTATCAGTACTTCAGTCACTATATAACAGAAAACTGGAGAATCCATTATTAGCAAATATTCTCCTTAAGCATACTGAGCTGAGTACCTCCCACAATATAGTATACTGTTGGTTACCCAGCCATGTAGGAATTAAAGGTAATGATAAAGGAGATCGTGCTGCTAAAAAGGCCCTATTACTAGAACCAACTGATTTTAAAGCACCCTATACTGATTTTAAACGTTGTATCAAAGACTGTTTACGCCAGAAATGGCAGGCATCATGGAATGATGCCGTGAAAAACAAACTTCATGCCATCAAGCCAACCTTAGGTGAATGGACCCCTTCCTACAGATCCGTCCGTAGAGAGGAGGTAGTCATTGCAAGAATTCGACTCGGTCATACTTATTTAACACACTCCTACATATTAAAAGGAGAAGACCCACCAGAGTGCATAGCTTGTAATGAACCATTCACCGTTAAGCACTTTATGCTGGAATGCTTCGATCTTGAACCTACGCGTAATCATTACTACGTTGTGCAAGACATGAGGGAGCTCTTTGATACAGTTAACATTACCAACATTATAGACTTCCTTAAGGAAGCAAACATTTATAGTAAGTTACAGCTTTTGTTTTATCACCTTGTTTAGTTTTGTGTTATATTTATGCAGTCGATAGATTTTAATTGCCAATCATACGTTTTTGTTATCATACATTTGCACACCCCGTTGATCGGGAAACTTTTAATTATTTACAATCGTTCACATTTTTATCGGTTTACTTTTTGACTCTTTGGTCTCCAATCGCTGGTCGATAGAATTATTTTACCATTTGTGAATGAGGAAGGATATAAACTAATGTTTGGCGCTAAATAGCCACATAGTGCTGATGCGCCATAAAATATCAATCAATCAATCATTATATATATATATATATATATATATATATATATATATATATATATATATATATATATATATATATATAGTTTAATACAAACAATACTATCATACAGGTTAGAGAAATTAAATTCGTACTCTACCGAGTTTCGAACCCAGGTCCGCGAGTAAATGGCACCCATCGCCTTGCCTGCACGCACCAACCCATATACCGTCACGACTAAGCACGCATCACCAAAAAATGATGGCACTGAATCGTTGTTATATAAGCCCGTGCGTAGCAGACACACTCGCATGACGACCTAGTAATTAATTCTCATATATACACACAGTCGTTCCAGATTCCTCTGAAAGAAATCAAGGTATATAGGAGTTTTGTTTTACAAAGAATTATAAATATATACCAGACAGAACAGACTGTGCTATCCCTGGATTCTGTAGTAGAATCTTGATAATAGTGGGCAGAAATAATAGTTTAATACAAACAATACTATCATACAGGTTAGAGAAATTAAATTCGTACTCTACCGAGTTTCGAACCCTGGTCCGCGAGTAAATGTTTGCCTGTAAACAAACCACGACAAGGCTTTCTTATTGGCAAATGCACACTGCCTTGTTCTCCAATTATTTACATCACTTCTCCCAACATGAGCAGTAAAAAGACAATCAAGTGTTATGTTTCATCTATGGACTGATTATTTTCTTAGATCTACACAATCATGACACTTGTGTCATTCCATTATTCAAATCACAGATCACAGGCATTAACATATTAAAAACAAAGAAACTTTAGCAAACGTCGTACTAACTTGCATAAAATAATAATAATACAATCCACAATAGCAAAATATACTTTCAGTAAAGTTACAAAATAATTTTTAATACATATAATGACATTTTTAAAATATATAAAAAGATTTTTTGTGAAGAATATATATTTGTGAACAATATATATAATATATATTCTTGAGGAATTTTTTTAATGTAATTTATTTTTTAAAACATTTGATTGCTTAGCAAATTTACTTCAGATATGTTTCTCGCAACTTTACAGCGATTTCACAATATACTTTTTATCATCCACATTAGCATGTATTTGAATTTGTTCTCATATATTTAACTTAGGTTTAATAGTCCCGATTGATAACTTCAGAAATATATTTTACGAGTGTCTACATTTCTCTTGCTTCTGGCAACAGACAATACATCTGTTCCAGCAGGTACTTAAGCCGGCGCCGAAGTGATAAAGACGACACTTTGCATCGTGTGGAATACTAAATCTATAATATCGTCACATTTATGATTGATTGATTGATTGATTTAATATTAACGGCACACCAGCACTTTTAGGCTATTTAGCGCCATACAGTAGGTCATATATGTAAAAAGAAAATTTCAATATCGACCAGTGATATATTATAAAAAAAAAAACCATAGTAGTTAAATATAAAATGATAAATGTTGTCAACAGTTAAAAATGTCGGTTCCCGATCAACGGGAAACGTAAATGATGTATCTTGATGAAAAGTTGTAAATAATAGTTGGTATTTGCATTAGTCACATTTATGAATTATTAGCGTACATTATAGTTTGTTTGGGTTGGTATATTAGATCATAATCCTCACCAGACGAAAGGTGTGGAACATTGCCTTATGAGAAAGCAATGATATTAGAATATGTATATATAATGTTAACATTTAATTTAATTTTTAGGTTAATAAGCAGAAATCATGATGAACGATACAAATCAGACTTCTGAGGCCGATACTAATGAAAGGGGTGTTGCAGGCGTGAATTCACAGGCGTATGTGAACCTCGAAGCGTATGCATATTGGTACTGGGAAGTTCATCCTTATCTGAGTCTCATCGTCTGCACGTTTGGAATTGCAACCAACATCGCCAACATCATCATCCTGACGAGAAAAAAGATGTTGTCATCTATCAACACAATTCTGACCGGAATTGCCATATCTGATATTATAACAATGGTGGAATACATTCCCTACGCATTACACTTTTATATCCTGACCGACATTGGTGATTTGCCAAAGAGACATACTCTTGGTTGGTCGACCTATCTTGCTGTTCATTCCTGCCTTTCAAACACAACTCACACTATTTCTATCTGGCTTGGTGTATGCATGGCTATTGTTAGATACATATTTATACGATCAAGAGGCAATAGCGGGTGGAATTTGGACATAAATAGAGCATGCATCCTAGTGGCTGTGATTTATACCGTGTCAGTCATTGTTTTTATACCCAACTATATAACTACTGAAGTACAGCCTAGCTTTCATGCGACATCCAACACTACCATCTACAGAATTAAGAACCTAGAGATACATATGAGGAATACATCAATTATAAACGCTGTAAATGTTTGGGTATTCATTACAGTAGGTAAAATAGTTCCATGTTGTCTGATAGCCATATTCGGTGGACTTCTGCTTCGTACACTCCAGGAAAGTAGGCAGTTGGCAGAGAACTTGAAAGGACCGTCGTCTACTGAAAGAATGAAACAACACGAACGTACAACCTCGATGCTCTTGGCAATTATTGCAATGTTCATCCTTGCAGAACTTCCGTCAGGAATTCTAGCTGTTGTCTCTGTTTTTGTGGAAGATTTCTTTATGAGCTATTATCTACTGGTAGCAGACACGTTAGACATAGTATCGTTGCTGAACAACATAGTGAACTTCGTCATGTATTGTTCAATGAGTCGGCAGTTTAGAGATTGTCTCTGTGAAATGTTATTTATTATGTGTAATAAAAAAGAGAGAAAAAGAGACTACCGTGTTATAAGCAATAAGACAACTCAAATCTCTGCCGTGTAATAACACAAATAATAATGTAAGTGACAGTTCAGAATTCTACTGAAAAGTGGGTTTTTCGTCATTTTTAGTTTTAAGCTGGAAATGTATACATTTTCATTTATTGACTGACTAATCAAAACCATGACCGCGTTTATTTGTATTTTATTTTAAGATATATTATACCATTTTATGAATAAAGCTTTCCGTAGTATGCAGCAAGTCGTGAATAAACAGTGAACAGTGTAGTAATGATAAATAAAACAGTGGAACTATCAATTACAAGCATGCGTATTTGTTGAATGAAGATCTTTCATTTTTTAAATTATTTGTCATCAACATATATACAATAGTTTTCTATGATGAAGGCATCACTTGGTGGTGATGATGATAGCCCTATTTCCTGAGAATATTAAAATTAAGGATCTGCATAGTACAAATAAACAAAATTAGGAAAACGTCAAAAACAACAATATATATATATATATATATATATATATATATATATATATATATATATATATATATATATATATATATATATATATATTGTAATGTACATGCAATTTAATTATATGTTTCTTAGTTTTAAATTTTTGTGTTTTATTCCATTGCATGTTATCGTAATTATAACTTTGTCTACTGGAGTTGATATGATTTTTTTTTCAGAAGTTCAGTTCAGTTCTGTTTGACCGAATAAACAATCAGTAGGTGAAACATTGTAACTAGTTTCTGATCTTGATCCAAAAAAAATCAGATAGAGTTCTAGTAAACAACCTTCTAAATTTTTATTCATTCTAAGTGGAATCATTTTATTTAAAAGTGAGTTCTAGGACAAAAGAGTAAGACTCATTTAGTGGAATCAAGGCCATACCTAATCTACACGATAATTAGCATGTAAAAGTATTTTACGTTGTTCTAGAAGGTGACCACGTGAAAGTCATATGGGAATCTCTTTTGCGTCTGAACTTGATGGTGTCGTCAGCTGAATTTTTTATGGAATTATTATTTCTTTCCCTAAAAAATAATAGTTCTCAGACAGAAATTCTTGGACAAGGAAATTTATGGAAAATTATTCAGAAAGTCTAAACTGGAATATTATTTTCTGTGATTGAACAAATAACTGTTGACACTGCAATATTTTGAAGGTCACGACATACGTTATCGCCCTCCATTTTGATTTCATTGAGACTCGAACACACATTCTTTTTAAGACATTTCATTGATGGGATTCTTTTTTTTATTTCTTGGATTAATTTTGGATTTAATTCGTAAACATTAAGCTCTTTTCACATTTTAATCTAGTTTTCTAGAGAAATAAAATTTTATT
>JAEAOA010001579.1:0-163023 GCA_016746295.1 Potamilus streckersoni | reverse complement strand
AACATTAGCCTTTTATATAAACACTACTTCAAGGAACACTGCTAATTTATCGGCCATTGACAGACGACGACGATGATGTTTATGCATACATATGATGCGCAATAACTTCTTTGCCAGCCTGCACGTGCTATCTGGATGAAATCTCGTTTTTGGTCAGTTTGCACACACACACTCTGGATGTTATCCTGCCTCATATTTTCAATGTTGAACATTATCATGGTGGATCCATTTTGATGTTGAACATTATCATGGTGGACTATTTTCAATATTGAACATTATCATGATGGACCATTTTTTTAACATTATCATGATGGACCATTTTCGATGTTGAATATTATCACTGTAGAACCATTTCAATATTGAACATTATCATGGTGGACCCTTTTTAATGTTGAATATTATCACGGTAGACCCTTTTCAATGTTGAACATTATCAAAGTGGACCCTTTTGAATGTTGAATATTATCGTGGTGGACCTTGTTCAATGTTAGACATCATCATGAATGACCATTTTCAATGTTAAACAATATCATGGTGGACAATTTTGAATACTAAATATTATCATGGTACATCCTTTTCAATGTTAAACCTTATCACGGTGTACCCTTTTAAATGTTGAATTTTATCATGGTGGACCCTTTTCAATACTGAATATTATCATGTTAGATCCTTTTCAATGTTAAACCTTATCTTGGTGGACCCTATTCAATCTTGAACATTATCATGGTAGACCCTTTTGAATGTTGAACATTGTCATGGAGGAACCTTTTTCAATGTTGAACATTGTCATGGAGGAACCTTTTCAATGAACATTATCATAGTAGACCCTTTTCAATGTTGAATATTATCACGGTAGACCCTTTTCAATGTTGAACATTATCATGATAGACAATTTTCAATACTGAATATTATCATGGTAGATCCTTTTCAATGTTAAGCCTTATCATGGTGGACCCTTTTAAATGTTGAATATTGTCATGGTGGACCATTTTAAATTTTGAATATGATCATGGATGATCCATTTCAATGTTGATCATTATCATGGTTGACTCTTTTCAATGTTGAAAATTATAATGGATGACCCTTTAAATATGAATATTATCATGGTGGACACTTTTCATTGTTTAATATTATCACGGCAGACACTTTTCAATGTTAAACATTATCATGGTGGACCCTTCCCAATGTTGAACATGATCATAGTGGACCCTTTTCAATGTTGAATATTATGACGGTAGACTCTTTTCAATTTTAAGCCTGATCACACTGGACCCTATTCAATGTTGAATATTACCATGAAGGACCATTTTCTATGTTGAATAGTGTCATAGTGGACACTTTTCAATGTTGAACATTACCATGGTAGGACCTTTTCAATGTTAAACATTATAAAGTTGGACCCTTTTCAATGTTAAACCTTACCATGAATGACCATTTTCAATGTTGAACATTGTCATGGTGGACACTTTTCAATACTAAATATTATTATGGTAGATCCTTTTCAATGTTAAAACTTATCACGGTGGATCCTTTTCAATATTGAACATTATCATAGTGGACCCTTTTCAATTATCATAAACATTATCATAGTGGACCCTTTTCAATACTAAATATTATCATAATATTATACTAAATATTAACTTTTCAATGTTAAACATTATCACGGTGGACCCTTTTAAATGTTGAATATTATCACGGTGGATACTTCTCAATACGGAATATTATCATGGTGGACCATTTTCAATGTTGAAAATTATCACAGAGGACCCTTTTCAATGTTGAACAATATTACGGTGGACCCTTTTCAATGTTAAACTTTATCATGGTGGACGCTTTTCAATACTGACTATTATCATGGTATATCCTTTTCATTGTTAGACCTTATCACGGTGGATTATTTTCAATGTTGAACATTATCATGGTGGATCATTTTCGATCCCCCTGCGGGATCGGCGTTGTAGAATTGGCCCGACGTGCCTCGCCACGTGTCGTAAAAGGCGACTAAGTAGAGGCAACCTGTTTGCCGTGGGTTGCGACCCGTAACGGGAGTATGAAAGGATCCTGGTAGTTGCAACACACTACTTTGGCCTCTACTTCTCTTAAGACGGGTGGTTGAGATGGGCCCGGTCTCGACAAATCGGCTGGTCACGCCGAGCCCTAGGAAGTCTTTATTAACTCTCTCACCTCCTGTTACTTTATTCTTGTATTCTTGTATTCTTTATTCTTGTATCTCGTTTGATACAACTGTTGCCCCTATATTCTATTCCTATATCTTTCCCTTTCTTAAATCTTAGAAGACTTCCTAGAAGGCGGTGGCTTAACGGGAGTAGTATTAGAAAATGAGAGTTTTGGCTTACTTCATTTTTTTTTACCCTCCAAACAAGTATAAATTAAATGAGGGTTTCCAAAACAGGGAAATGAGGGTTTTGGTCCACCCACACCCCTCCCACACCTATTAGAACGTTTCAGTTAACAAGGTGGAAATTAAACTAGCATTAGAATGAAAATGATATTATTTTATATCTCATTACCAATGATTAATGTTTCAACTGTTGATATTAAAAATACTTCACTATCACGACTATAGATACTAAATTTTACTTTACCGCTCACACAGCGACGGGACTCAAACAGATCTTTCATTTCTGGTTTGTTCAGAGGATATTTTTTGTTGATAAAATACACCTTTGACCGATCGAGATCAATTGTGAGTTTAGTATAGTTTTGTTGGCTAATGGGGCTGTGAAAGTTTTTAAATTCCGCTAGCAACTTTTGATACAATTGTTCGATATAATTGAAATACACGCTGTTATCAGATCTAATGAGCGAAAGTTTTAACTTGTCACATGTTCCATTAAAACATATACCTGACGTTTCATTATTAAATTCAACTGTCAATTGTTTACCATCCATTATTAGATATTTGATGTTACTATTGTAGCTATTTGTCACTGTCAAATTTTCAAACATTATTTTATAAGTTTAGATAAAATTTCAGTTGGAAAAGATAATGTCGAGTATAGATCTATCATCATGACAATACTGATGAAACGACTTGCTGAACTCTACGAAAAAGATACTAGCGACAATGTCATCAGCGATAAGGTCACATTTTCCAAAGATTTTATAGACAAGTCTATTGGTTATAGTGAAGATGATACAAGATGATATTTTGTATAACAATGAATCTGATGATGATGGTGAAATAGTCACTGTTGCTGACAGATCAAATTACAGCAGATCAACAACTACACGGTATAATGTCAAGTATCACATTGCTAAACAAATAATAAAATTTAATTTTACCGTTGCCGAACAACAACTGTTTTGGCAGCTAATCAAACCTTTCTTAAATATCAAGATTCCAGGCTGACAGAAAAATATCAAATTCATATTCGTTAAAATTTTTAATCTAATGACGATCTCTAACGATCATAAGCAGTATCTAATATCGTTATGTAAACCAGTAAAATGTAAATCTGTCAAACAAAAGTATGAGTTAATTTATAATAGCATTATATCATAATCTGCTTAGTTGGGATCCAACTGTTAAATTTATCGCTATACTCACTCCATTTGACTAAACTTTTATTTCCTTTTTTACTAATCACTTTCTCGATAACAAAAACATCCTGCTCAGTTTTCTGTAGTTCTTGTTCATAAAAACTACCTACGATCGGTTCCCCTGCCAGATCTTTTAAAACGTACGTTACAGGTACTGTTAAAAGTACCTTATCAACCACAAATACTTCTTCGCTCCAGTTTGGAGTAAATCCTTTTGCAAATACCTTTTTCATCAAAGAAATTCTAACTTTATCACCATCCTTAAATTTATGTCTGCGGTACATGTTTTCATTTGCTAATATTAAATTTTTAATAGCTTTTTTAGGTGTCATTTTGATGGTTGGATGTTTCGTGTTATTATATTCACCTACGATTTGAGAAAGGTCATCGATGTAGCTGTTGGTGATTTTAGCTGTCATATGTTTGTGTAATTTCTCGTTTAGCGTGCGATTAAATCTCTCAACAACAACGCTTTTACCTTCGTTTCCTGTAGCATAACTTTTTATATTATTTTGTTCTAGAAACTGCTCAAACTTTTTGTTAAAAAACTCGGATCTGTGATCAGTCCAGATTTTATTCGGTTTTCTTTCTGTACTCGTTATTATTTGTTTTAGCGCATCAGTCACTGAAGTCCCTGTCTTATCTAAAACAGGTACACTGAAAGCGTATTTGCTAAAAACATCTATAACATTAAACAAATACCTTTTTGGAGCACCATCAGCGCCAACGTTAAACTGAGCCAGATTAGATACATCCACCAAATCTATTGCCCAGATATCATCTACACCATTAGCGACAACTTTACGTCGTGGAAACCTTTTTTTTAGGTCTGTGCAGCTCGACTGCAAGATAATCGTATACTTTTTTTTTCCAAGTCCAAGTTTATATTTTGCTCCAATCATTCCCTGAACAAATTTTCTATCAAAACGTTCTCGTAGATTTGTTGGCTTCATATCACGTAATTCGTCTAACATTACTTTATCACAATCTAATTTTGAGTTTTCATGATCACGATAACAGATATCATGACGCATTGCTATTGCATCCACTTGATTGTAAGGCTCTTGTCCTGGCAACGGATTGTCGTTTTCATCTAGTTGTTGATCTTGTGGATTCCACGGACCAGTATACTTATGACCTGGCAAAGTCCAACCGCCTTTTGGTTTTGGCAATTTTCCAATTAGTTTATGTATATCTAAACCTGACCCTACTATTTCTCTGTTGTTACAACATTGACAGTATGCGACAATTTTATTTTGCTCAATACACAAATCTCTGTCAGAATCACAGTTGCATATCATTCTATATTTTTAATCGTCGACTAAAATAATATTTTTTCTTTTTCCACAGATTGCGCAAATACTTTTTAATATTATCCTGTTGCTTTTTGTTTTTTCTGTTGTTTCATTAATATTTTCTGTTTTAGTTCTACACTTGAGACAGTATGTTGACATTATTATACTTGTAAGTTTAGATAAAATTAATTGCGATCTCATCATTAGCGTGAGAAGGTTGCTTATCAAACTGTAAAATAAATTTTAAAAAGTTAGGATTTCTGCTCATCTGTCGGATAAACATTATACAATAATATCCGCAAGCAGACGTTCCAACAGGTTGGAGTTGATTTGACGAATAATATACCTTTTTAAATTTTTGTTCATATACTTTTTTATTACATCGCTTGGAGGAAGTCCAAACGAATCAAAATAATTATTATTATAAACTGCTACCCAATGTGTGCCGGGTCCGTCATTAAAATCTTGTATATTAATAACACACGAACTTACAGCTGATGGTGATTTTATTGGTGTGAGTTCATCTTTAGAATAAACTCCGTGAAATCCAGGAACCGCTTTTAACTTATCAATGATATCAAAATTACTCAAAGGGGTCGACGAGTTCCTGGTAATGTTAGACCACGGCCGATTCCTAAGAGATTTGGCAGCAAACTTCCCGCTAGTCCCTCCAAAAGTGGAACGATAAATCCTCCTTGTTTTGTTTGATTGCATTTGCATTTTGTTTTTGTTGTTTTCTTTTTTTTGGTGTTGGTGATTTCTTTTTCTTTTGTGGCATTATAATATATCATTTACATAAAATTTACAATTTTTTTTATTCCACTTCCACGAATGATACCATTACCTTTGACTGCTTTCTCCGTTGCGCCAGATATTGCTCCAGACGCTGCTGCTAGTCCTAATGTTCCCAACACCGGCAAAAGTTTAAGTATTATTGTGCTAGCTAATACTGATAATGCTGGACCAAGAAAACCACCTTCTTTTGCCAGCGCTGTCATTTGTGTAGCACTCAAATTTAAAACAAAATTTCTTTTACGATCATACTTTTTTACTTGATTTTTTGTTAGCATTAATTTTGTTAAAACACCATCAGAAATATTAGGATTGATTTTTAATGATACCTGTTCTCGCTTTGCAATAGCAGCTACTAATTTTTTAACTTGGCCATCGGTTAAGTATACTTCTTTTACAATATACCTTGCCATTTTATATAACAACTGTAGATTAAACTTGAACTGTCATTTTACCTCCAATAGAATCTACTGTGATAAATCTATCACTAATCACTAATGCGTATACGTACAACAGATCCACTGAGCCGCCCCAAGTGTCCAGGTAATTTCAATATCCGCTGTGCTGTCTACAGCTCGTTCGCTATGTTTACTAACATCAAAATGAAATATAGGATAAAGCGTACGAAATTCCTCTGCTGATATTTGAGTTCCATCTTCAACATCCTGATATTTTTGTATTGCGTCAAGCATGTACATGTACGGTCGAGAAATATTTTTATTAGCATCATCAGCAAAATTGCACTCGATAGCCCGTTCTGGATACTGCTTTGAATTTAATCTAGCGTATATTCGTCTGACATTAGAGTGATAAAATATTGCATTATTTTGTTGTTGGTTACCTCGTCGGGCTTTTTGTTGAAATACGACAAAGATATTTCTCGGCAGTTGTTCGCTTGATGTTGTTGTGACCCTCCATGTGTAGTCAGTAGTATTTGGAACCGCTGTCTGATATATCTTATGCTGCTTAAAGTAAATTCTGTTTGTATGTTTATCAAGCGTACTATTTAATTCTGAAATTTTAGTGATTGATGGTGTTATACGTGGCATCCACAAAGCGAGTTTGTTTATGATAAAATGTACATCAACCCCTCCAGATCTAAATAAGCAATCGTTTTGGTCTGCTCGATCGAAAATAAGAGTATGTTTTACACCGCGAAATACTTTATCATAATCGCGACAAAAGCCGAAAATCATACTTAGCGGAAGCATCATTGTAATTTGACGTGATCCTGCTGCAAGTTTTCTTCGCCTTGCAAAGCCTTCGTTATAACGTGTATTTCTCACGTCAAGTGTGTTAAGAAGTAAATTTAACATCACAGTACCGTTTGCATCTGCAGCTGGTGGTGTTATATTTAGATTATTAAAAGCTGCTGTAAGAGAAACTTTTGTAGCGTCTGCATTAGCAGCTGCACCTGGTGCAGCAATATCTAGCGCGTCTGCATTAGCAATGAGAAAATTTCTCACAATTACAGCATTTTCATCAGCATTAGCTCCATGTACTATAGCACCTCTCTTTAAAAATTCTGTTGATTCAGCTATACCCCGTCCAGTATCTTTAAACCACATCATGTTAGTTGCAGTTGATCTCGAGTAATCGTCGGAAAACGAAATAATATTTAAAATTGTACTTGCAACTTGTAGATGACTCGAAATATCTTCTATAGTTTGATTGGCTAGTTGATATCTAGCACTTTTGAATAAACACCAGGCGTTATTTATAAGAGCTACTTCTGCTCCAACTGCAATTGCAGCAGGTGGATTGGCTACTGCCATAATCTGACCACGAACTTCTTACATAGCCTTATGTGGCAGTAGAAATACGTCTTCATCTCTGGTGTTAAAGGTTCTGATACCAGCTTTATTTGGTTCGTTAGAATTCTCATCAAGGTACTCAACAAACTCAAATTCTGTCACATCATTGTCGATGTCATAAGTTTCTGTTAACTCGAGATAATTTTTAACAGACATTTTATTTTATTAGATTATATAAAATTTTATTGCGGCACTGTTACTTTAGATATTAATTTTGTATGATCTGCTCGCACTTTTGTGATAATAGTTTTTTTGTTGTTGTTATCTTAGCTTTTGATTTTCTTTTGTTGGAGCGATTTCTGAGATAGCTTGTTTTATTTCAGATGCAGTCGGTGGATCTCCTTTTATTTTATTAGCTATTTTTTGTCCCACCGCAGTCCCAGCGGCAGATGCAGCCCCAGTTGCAAAAGCTTTACCAGCGTCAATAGCAATTGGTGCAACTTTACGCGCTAGTCCTGGAATACCTTCAATAACTTTAGTGAATATATTTCCAAAAAATCCTCCTATTATTTTTCTTCGATAAACTTTTTTCTTTGTTTCATTATATTTGATGTTGCATAATTTTTACTTTTGCTCACGTAGATGTAAATAATAAGTTACAACTTCATTATTCAATTCCAACTGTTTTCCTGATTGATCTGTCAACTGCATCCTTATACTTGATATTTGATCTTCAACATTTAAAGGATAATAGATAATATCTCGTGGAGTTATTTGCATGAGAGAACCCTGGCGGGACTTCGGGTGAGAAACTGTAAATCGTATGACCTTTGCTACCTTTTGATGTATAAGAGCCAGAAGCAATAGAGCAGTTTACTAATATCATATTTACTTCTGTTATATTTACTGACAGTTCACTGTCATATGTAATAGGTTAATTAAGTGCATTATAATCTAATTTAGTAAATCTTAACAGTTGTCTGATACATCTTCTTTTGATCCAAGATTGAGTAACATATTTTTCAAAGTCATCCTAACTCGTAATGTGCTATAATTAGCAGATAATTCAAAATCATCAGTCACACCGCCAGCTTTTGTTGTGAGCTCTTTGATCGTATTGTTTAGATCTTCAATATTATAAGCTCCTTGCGGAATTTTTATTTTTTTTTTGTTGTAGATATTGAAGTACTTGTAAACGAAGTAAACCACATTTCGTCATTAACATCAGTTTTCACGTGAGGCATAGCATTCCAGCAAGTACAAGAAATTAATCCAATTTCATATTGTTTTGCAGGATCTAGTTCTATAGGCGGAATATAATTTACTGAAAAATTTGCGCTATCTTCTGCAGACTCGCTAGAGTTTAGTAATAATGTTGTTTGCATTCCTTTTATATTATATCATTTTATAAAATTAAGTCGCCGCGATTAAGTCGCGGTGTAAAGTTTCGTATTCGTCAGATGTTAATAATTCACTCGATCTTAGATGATCAAGCATGTCAATAATTTCATTATCAAGTTCAACACTATCATTCCCAGCTTCCTTTGACGATATTAATAACATTAATCTACCTATCATTTCAGTAGTTGAAATAAATACTTTTACACCAGTTCCTGTTTTTTCTTTTCTATATTTTTCTACACGAGATTTATCGAGTTTATAAAATTTTCTTTTAAAACTCCACCCTTTACCAAAAGGCTTTGCTCTACTATTTTCTGCTGTTTTTTTTAAACGTGAGAGCAATGACACCGTTTCTCATTCTTTCATAAAGTGGAATCATATTATCAATCTCTGTAACCGTGTTTATTTCATCTTTAGCAGTAACTCCGTCATTAAATATTACATCTAATCTATCGAGTAATTCTTGATATTCTACATCAGTCCACTTGTTTATATTATTAATATCTATTATATTTTCTTTGTTTAAAAAATCACCATATTCACTACCTTTTAAGTCATCATTTGCTCTTTTTGTAAAATAAAATCTTTGATCTCCAACTTCCATAAACTTTACAGTAAGCTCACCGACTCTTTGTTGCTCCTCTTTGATATCTTTTATATCTCCTGATAAACTTGTTATAATATTTGTTATTCCTTGCGTTGTTAACTCTGTTAATCTTTGCTCAAGTTCCAGCGGATTGTTTATCAATCGATCTGTTTCAGCTTGTCTAGTAGCAGGATCAGCTATATTTGCTGTAAGTGCCTCAATTAATTTTCTTTTTTCTTCTTCAGATCTAGTAACAAGTTTTGCAGCAGCTGCTTCTTGTTGTTCTCTAACAATACCAACCAAACCTTTTTCCTGTAGTTGTTTAAGTTCTTCTTCTGACAGTGGTTTAGTTTCGGGTTGTTTACCTAATAGTGCTTCAGTAACCGGCTTGAAAATTGTAGCTCTTGTTTCTGTAGCAGTTACTTGCCCACGTCGTGCTTCTTGTACTTTTTGCTTAAGTGATGCCTGAGATTGAGCAAGTTTTTTTAGATCTTCTATATGTTGTCTGTATCTTGCTCGTTTGTCCATTATTATAATTATAAATTTTATAAAATTGAAACGCTTTACTGTAAGTAACTGTTAATACAACAGCGAAACATTTTAGTTGGATCATTTGTAAGTTTATCAAACAAGAAAAAGTTAAATTTATCTTTTGTAGCATTACGGTAAAGTTCAATAAACTTATCTTTTGTCACGCCACCGCATTGCTCGCTTGCAATATTTCTAACGTCAACATTATCCAGTCCTGGAAATAAAATAAAACAACCCGAATTTCGCCTAATAAACCTGTCAACATTATAAAATCCTTGAGCGAGATAAACAGAATTACACTGTTTGTTACGTGACAGTGAGAAATATGATCTTATTTTGTTCATCTCCATGTTATTTAGCGGAATATCATCAAAAACTACTATCTTATGTTCATCTGCATCAAGTTGATTGACTGGAATAAGATCTTCTGGCTGCCTAATTATAAAAAAATCTTCGCCAGCTTTAAGATCATCACGAAGCTTGTCATTATACTCACTTAATAACTCATACTTATCTTGATGTGGATTGATTGTGTAAATATAAACTCTATCGTAGTTAAAATTATCACCAAGAAGCAAGTTCATAAGTAAATTTGTTTTCCCCGATCCAGTTCGCCCAACAATAAGATAATGACAATCAGGAAGTTCATTGTTATGTTTGTGCTTCACTAGTCTCTCTGTAACAAAGTTTAGTATCAATGATTTTACCATTTTGTATAATATTAAACTAGTGTTGATAATTTTATCTAGGATAGTAAATAATGAGCTACTATTCAAAATTTGGAACACTATTAGAAGATTTATCCACAAAAGGTTATCAAGGTGACTTATCCAAATATGCAACTCTTGATAAGCTTAAAAATGAAATCAATAACTTACTAAATATTGCCAGCGTAGATCCAGATGAAGTTGTCATTTTCCAAGACAAAGAAGGACGATTAAAGACGAGTAATGTAAAACTGTCAGATGTAGTTGTACGAAATCCAAGTGGGAATATTGTTATGAAACAAAACAAGATTACAGATCTTGGAAACCCAACTGAGGACGGGGATGCTGTCACTAAAAAATACGTCAATGATCAGGACGTTTCAATTAATAATGAAATCACAGCACTAAAAATGAGTATCTTAGTCATGTAAATACATTTTTAAGTTTTCGCAGAAACATAAACAGAATTAGAGATGAATTTTTTGGAAATCCATCAATTGTTGACATTACACTCGCTAATATTAACACAAAACTCAATGGTATTAACACAAAACTCAATGATATTATTAGTAAAATTCCTAATATTGCTGAGAAAACGAGCATCATTCCTCACAAACAGGTTAAAAATATTGTGTATACTATTGCATATGGTTATAGTGGATGGACACCACAAAACAAATCTCCCCCTGCGGGTTCGGGGTTGTACAATTTGCCCGACGTGCCTCGCTACGTGTCGTAAAAGGAGACTAAGTAGAGGCAACCTGTTTGCCGTGGGTTGCGACCCGTAACGGAGGAGGAAAGGATCCTGGTAGTTGCAACACACTACTTTGGCCTCTACTTCTCTTAAGACGGGTGGTTGAGATGGGCCCAGTCTCGACAAATCGGCTGGTCACGCCGAGCCCTAGGAAGTCTTAATTAACTCTCTCATCTCCTTTTACTTTATTCTTGTATCTCGCTTGATACCACCGTTGCCCCTATATTCTATTCCTATATCTTTCCCTTTCTTAAATCTTAGAAGACTTCCTAGAAGGCGGTGGCTTAACGGGTCAATCGGGGGGTAAATTTACTGACCTTCGAAATTGGCAACTTCAGGGTCAACCAAAGGTAATTTTACCAACTGAGTATGGTGTTTGTGTATCCCTGGCACTTGAAAAGTGTCCCCTTGTTGGGCTCCTTGGTGGGTGGGGAGCACGGGTGCTGAATCTTTCAAACTGCCATCATGGAGAATTTAAAAAAAACTCCCAAACGTACCAAAACTGTGTCATCAGAGTCGGATGATGAACCATGTAGTGTGGAATCCTTTCCTCGCTTCATGGTCATCCATTCAAAAGACGAAACTAAACAACTTGCCACATTGTCACCATTTATAGTCGAAAAAACTATACTTGGAATAGTCAGCAAGCCAAAAAGTGTGAAGAAGCTAAGATCAGGTGACCTACTTGTAGAGTGTGAGCGCAAAGCTCAAACTGAAAATATACTGAAAATTAAATCGTTTCACGATATTCCAGTAACCTGCTCCGCCCACTCTACACTTAATACATCAAAAGGCATCATTCGTTGCCGTGACCTTGCTGGAGTCTGCGACAAGGACATCGTCGAGGGCATGAAAACTGAAGGTGTCACTGCAGTCCGTAGAATTCGTATCAAACGAAACAACAATCTACAGGACACCAACACTATTATACTCACCTTTAATAAGCCCATATTACCTAAAGTGGTCAAGGTTGGCTTCGTACAAGTTAAGGTTGAGGTATATATACCAAATCCCCTCCGATGTTACAAATGCCAAAAATACGGCCATCATGAAGACAGATGCTCTCGAAGCCAAATCTGTGGCCGGTGTGGCGACTCCTCCCACCGGGAATCAGAGTGCAAGGCCACTCCGCACTGCGTAAACTGCGGAAAAGAACATCATGCTAGTTCCAAGGAATGCGACACTTGGAGACAGGAGAAGGAAATCCAGAGGATTAAATACACTAATAATATTCCCTATCCAGAGGCCAGGAAGCTTGTTCAAGCTAGATCATTCCCCGGCCCATCCTTCTCAACTGTAGTAAAGAGCAGCCAGAAAGCAACGAAAGACGCACAAACTCAAACAGATATACCCGATTCTACATTAAAACATAAAACACCCCACATTACCAAGCACAAAAAACCACGGCATCTACCCAAACGACCTTTAACAACAATCAGCAAACTAAGTCACCAAAGAAATCCAAATCCCATGGAAATAGACAACAAATGGGGTCAGATGACCCCATCAAACTATTCACTAGGTTTGGGGACATTGAGAACATGGATGCAGAAGATACTGCTCCGTGTTCTCAGGGTAACTCAAAACCTAACAAAAGAATCACACCTGTACTTTCCCCAGATAAATAACACTAAAAATGTTCCCCTCGAAAAGTCTAACCTAAATCCAAAACCTCCATTCTAAATTTATAATGAAAAACACAATAATACAATGGAACTGTCGAGGACTTAAAGCTAGTTACAATGAGATTCTTCTGCTTTTAAATAAATATGATCCAGCTTTGTTATGTCTTCAGGAAACCTTTTTAAAAGATACGGACAATATCACATTCAAAAACTATTCCCTGTTTAACACATACCTACAAAACGTTGACAGGGCCTCAGGAGGGGTGTCTATTGCTGTGAACAATAGAGCCCCACATAGAAACATCCCTTTAAATACAAATCTACAAGCCATTGCTGTAAGTGTCACTCTACATCGGGTGATTACATTTTGTTCTGTCTACATACCACCAAATACTAAATTATCACCAAACGAATTAGACATACTTGTTCAACAACTTCCCACGCCATTTGTTTTACTTGGTGATTTTAATGCCCATAACATTTTATGGGGATCGAAATACATAAGTGACAGAGGGAAAAAAGTTGAAGATTTTGTTGCTAGATACGACTTGTGTCTATTTAATAACAAGTCTCCGACTTATCTGCACCCAGGAACGGGTACATACACTTGCATTGACTTAACAATATGTACTCCTTCACTTCTGTTGGATTTTAATTGGAAGGTCGCTGATGACCTTCATAGCAGTGATCATTTTCCAATATATCTCAAGAACACCAATACCAAAATTGATGACACAATTCCACAGTGGAACTTAAAGAAAGCTGACTGGGCCAAATTTGAAACACTTTGTACAATGAGACTTAACAGGAATACCATACTAAATGATGACAATCGAATTCGACAATTTACAACTATCGTAAACGAGATTGCAGAAGAGTCCATTCCTAAGTCCTCGACAAATTCTCAAAAAAGCCCAAACCATGGTTCACTAAACAATGTGAAGAAGCCATTAAACAACGCCGAGAAGCACTGAACAAATTCAATAATCGTCCAACGCCCGAAAATCTAGCTCAATACCGTATTACGCGGGCTAAAACTCGCCGCACGATTAAAGAAAATAAACGAACATCATGGAAAAAATATGTTTCAACTTTAAACTCTCGTTCCTCTATAAACAAAGTTTGGGACACGATCCGCAAAATAAATGGTAAAGGAAAATACAATTGCTTCCAACACCTGAAGCTAAATAACATCAATTATTAAAGCAAGCATGAAATAGCTAATGTACTTGCTGATTGTTTCTCCAAAAATTCCTCATCGACTAATTATTCCGAAGCTTTCCGAAGACTTAAAATTCAAAAAGAAAAAATACGGTTGAAATTCACATCAAATAACTTAGAGAGTTATAACCAACCGTTTTCTTTGTCGGAACTTATGGAATCCTTGAATAAGGCCAATGATAGTTCCGCTGGGCCTGACGATATACATTACCAGTTTTTAAAACACCTTCCAGATCCATCCTTGAGAGTTCTTCTGGCAATCTTCAATGATTTATGGATTACTGGCAATGTACCAAAAATTTGGAAAGAAGCAATAATAATACCAATCCCCAAACCAGGCAAAGATAGCACAGACCCTACCAACTACAGACCTATATCACTAACTAGCTGTGTATGTAAAACAATGGAACGAATGATCAATTCTCGGCTTGTATGGAGCAGCAGGGAGGGTGAACCCTACAAAAGTTTGCTCGAATCATAAACGAAAAAAAAAGAGTTCCTACACAGAATGAAAAAAAAAATCAACCCCGTATGGTTAATAAACCACATAGGGTTGACTATGTCATCATGCTATTTTTTCTCAAATGCGACTTAGATGATGTCATTCACCCTCCCTGCTGCTGCTTCTTTGTCAGGGGGGTATCTAAATGATGGTCAAGGGGAGACTATCCCAAGATTTTATTCAGACCAGAATATATTTTGTTCTGACTTAGTAAAATTAACCAAAGATTTTATCTAGACCAATCTATGAGCGTATGTATAAATTAATATATAGAGTTTCATTTCTTAAGTCGATTATATTTCCATTCTGATTTGTGAGTTTGAAATTCATTCTTGACAATAATGGATTATGTACAGGTAAGTAGATTTGATTTATTGGCTCAGATACAATAAGCCAGCCGGGGGGGATTGGATACTGGACGAATATAATATATATCCCTGCTGAGCCTGGTTAGACTTAGAGAGGTCAACATTATAACTGTTATCAATTATATCACAAACTAGATTCAGTGCGATGGTAGGTGTTATATTAACAATATTAGGTGAGATATGTCGTCCTGTTCCATATTGATCATTATTATATTTGAGAACTGCTGTAGGCGGTATTAATTTTTTCCATGAATCACATATTCTTCTAAAGTGTTCATCAATAAGATCACTAACTGATTTTTTAGCTCAGATGAGTCGAATCCGGGAATGATGAATGTTGCCAATTGAGGTGCTTCTATTTTATAATGTTTCATAAATAATCTTGGTGCTGAATAATTATTTAAAAAATTCATAATAGTTTTATTGATAAGATCAAGGTCTGCTGCAACGGCATTTAAATGATGTATTGTTTCGATTATTTGTCGTTTCACATCCTCAGAATAATGATGAGATATAGAAGAAAATAAATTTTTTAAATTATTATAAATATTAAAAAATTCAGTTTTTACATCATCTGAGTATATCTTAAAGAAATTTTCATTAACTGGGTAATCTATACCCGTAAAACGTGCATGATGTTCCATATCAGGTATTGTAATATATTTTATTCTGAGACCATAATTATAATTTCGTTCGGTCTTTTGATATTCTGGTTGTTTTAAAAATATTCGGTTATCCGTTTTAAACTCTTCGATTTTGGGTTCTGGTGGAACTTGATAACCTGGCGCGACTTCAGGCCAACCTAATACTGATCTAATCGAACTCTGATAAATATCTACAGCATAATCAGGAGAATTTATTTCAATCACTGACGATAATGTTGGTTCGTAAACAGTAATAGCTATCTTGGACTCTTTTCCGGTTATGGATTTAATTCTGCGCTGGAATTCTTCATTAATTTGCTCTATTTGATAACTACCAGTTGGAATACTAACCACTTGCCAATCGGGAGTTCCATCAGATTTGTTTTTATTTGCGAATACTAATGAATTATTTGGTTGTAGTCCACCAAATGGTTTTGATCTGATATTAGGCCAGCTATGATAAACCCGAAGCTGCGCTAAAGCTATCTCTTTTACTGGGATAGCTGTTGGAAAATTAACGCTGAATTCAGGATTGGTTGAACTTATGGATATCATCGTGGTTTTCAGCGGAGTAGTATTAATAACGATCTGCTGTAACAACTCTCTTGACTCAGGCGCTGACATTATTATTATTATTATTATTATTGTTTAATTCTCCATTTATTTTGTTATCAAAATCACTAACGATTTTGAATGCTTCATCGTAGGTTTTAATTATCGTTGCAAACTCCTCGTCAGATATTTTACCATCATTGAGATAAGTAGAAATATATCCAGATAGTTTAGAATATGCTGTTGTTGCTGTGTGTAATTTTATCATATACTCACGCAATTTATCACTCGTGCATGTAGTTATTTTTTTAGCAATAATACTAAAAATACCTGCTATAGTCGTTGAAGTTGAAACAATAATTGTTATAATTGTTGGAGCTGTCATTGTTAGTGTCGATAATATTAATCCGGATCCAGCAACAATAGCAGAAACTGAATACACAACTATATCAATAACAACTATACGTCTACGATATTTTTTTACTTTCAATGTGTATTTGTCGATGGTATTTTTTAGTTTGGTCAGGCATTCACATGCTTGATTATATCCGTGACGTTGAACGTCGATAGATGACGTAGTTATCTGATCCATTATACTATACGTTAAGTTAATTGAGCTACAAATTCCAAACACCACCAGTAAGCTTGAGGTAAATTTCTACTCGATGATGCCAGCGTAAATATTCCTTCAGAATCTTTATCTAACAACACAGATATAGTTTTAAATGAATTCCCAGTCTATGGATTTGTAGTGGATATTCTAAAATCTGTAACGCTAATTACGGACATCTTATATATACCAGTAATTTCTGCGGTATGTTTAATGGTATTATTTTCTGGAGTCCACATTCCAACCCCAGATGTAACTGTATACACAATATTTCTTATCTGTTTGTGAGGAATTTTAATCAGACTAGTTTTTTGAACAATATCAGGAATTCCGCTAATAATATCATTCAATTTTGTGTTAATATTAGCGAGTGTAATATCAACATTAGATGGATATCCAAAAAATTCATTTTTGAGTGTGTTTATGTTTCTGCGAAAACTCAAAAATATGTTCACGTGAGACATAAATTCATTTTTGAGCGCTGTGATTTCCTTATTTATTGGAACATCTTTATCATCGACGTATTTTTTATTAACCGCATCAAACTCAGATTCTGGTGTTCTGAGATTATTAATACTATTATTATTCATGTCGAGAAATGCACGCATTATAGCACCGTTGGCTAATATGTACTTAGATTCTTGATCGTCGACGTATTTTTTTGTAGCTACATCACTATCTGAAGTTGGATATCCAAGATTTTTGATTTTATTTTTATTCATAATAACGTCTCCACTAAATACATCGCCTGTCTTTCTGACGTAATCGTTAACTGACTTACCGGAATCTTGTATTTTACCCTGATCAGTAAAAGTAACTATATTATCAGTAACTGCAGTAGGAATTCGTACAAGTACGTCTGGTAGTTGTATATTACTCGTCTTTAATCGTCCTTGTTGTCTTGAAAAACAACCACTTCATTTTGGTCCACACTTGTAATATTTAATAAATCATCAATCTCACTTCGGAGCTGATCGAGGGTTGCATATTTAGATAAATCTCCTTGCTGCTGAGTTTTACCACGAGCAGATCTTCCGTAAATATCTACCATTATATTTACTGATGTCTGTTTAAATGTGAAAGCATGGTATATTCATGCACGACTTTATGGGGTGGTTTTGTTGACCTTGATATAGCATCAAGTACATTAAGTACTTCTCGACCACATATTGGTGGATCAGTTAATGTTTGTGTTGGTAGCGTTGAATACCAGATTGGTGCAGTATTATTACTGACATAATGAAGAAATTCTTTTGGTGGTGCTAATCCATACGAATCAAAATAGATAATTCCACGTGGGTCAATTGCATAAGCTACCCAATGTGTACCTGGTCCAGAATTTTGATCGAGATTTATGATACCCGTCTCAATGTTATTCGGTTGTTTTGGTAATTGATCACGCATAAAAACACCTCTAAATTGTTTTATTTTTAATTTTTTAGCAGCATCTATTAAATCAAAATTAGACATAGGCGAGATCAGTAAACTGTCCCTGGAAGTCTTAGACCTTTTCCGTACCATGAAGGCGGGGTCCCTGGTAATCTGAGACCTCTTCCTTTTTTTTGTATCTACCTCCTACAGCCTTTTTTAATGCCATACCACCCGCCGCACTAACAGCGCCTAACACAGCTGCTTTTGCAACAGCTGGTGCGGCTGCGGCTATTAATGCTGGTATAGCTGCGAGAAGGGGAAATATACCACCCGTTTTAAAAGTATCCTTAATAGCGCCTGCAGAAAGATCAAGTCTGACACCTTTATTTGATTTTTTTGCTTCATTAAAATTTTTAAATTGACGATCGGTCAATGATAATTTATTTGAACCGCTCATCTGTTCTTTTTTTAACGATATTGCTATTCCACAATTATTATTGGATGCTGATTGCAGTCTTTTGACCTGACCAGGAGTCAGGGTAACATCAGCGTGATTATATGGCATTTATAATATTCATAAACAATCTAATTACATATTTTATACTGGGGCATCAACGAATTCATTCGTCCACCAGCACCTTCTATGAGCATTGATTTATCGCTAAGTAAAACAGCAATTGCTCTGTAATTATCAATAGCTCCTCTATTAACACTAGCTCGGAAATGTATATCGACTACCGATTGTCTGGCCAAATCTAAATGTTCGAGTGAAAAGTAATAAATCGGATACAGTGTTGTAAAATCTAGTTGTGATATTTGTAAACCAGTATCAACATTTTGATCACGTCCCATAAAAGCCATAAGACGATGATATGCACGTGCTACATGATTATGATCAAAATTCAGTAATATATCCTCGGATGGTTCTTGATGTCCATTTATCCTTAACGAAACCTCAGAAACACCAAGATTGTCAAATATCATAATACTACGTGTTTGATCATTTACTCGTTCAGCATTTTGTAATGCAATAAATATGTGTCGCGATGCAGAAACACCCTGCTGAGAGGCTATCTGCCATGTAAATAAACCATTAATATTAGTCTGGATAGCATCTGTGGTCATTGTCAATCAAGATAGCATTGATTTACCGCCTTGCTTCATAAAAGATAATAATCGTTCTTCTTCAGATATTGAAGGAGTCATCACTGACATCCACAGTGAGAGTTTTGTAAGAATTACAATACCAGCATCACCAGGAGGTCTCCATATTGCATCATCGTCTGTAGCCTTTCGTACTAGTACAACTGTATGTTTAGCTCCGAAAATGACTTTTCTGACTTCTCTACAGAATCCAAAGATATGTGAGAGTGGAATTGCACACGAAAAC
The DNA here is from genome assembly GCA_016746295.1 of Potamilus streckersoni. Classification (NCBI taxonomy): domain Eukaryota; kingdom Metazoa; phylum Mollusca; class Bivalvia; order Unionida; family Unionidae; genus Potamilus; species Potamilus streckersoni. The sequence goes on along the minus strand of JAEAOA010001579.1, from coordinate 143,356 downwards.
ACTCTTCTATTTCCTTTTAACATCGCTCGACGTACTCTAAATCCTAAGTTGAAATCTGGATCTATATTAATGATCATACTTTGTACATCTGCATCAGCATTTCTAGCAAAATTTCTTGGTCGTCCTATTTCATATTGTTGATATTCTGGAGAATTAGAAGTATCTTTTGCAAACATCATTGAGGGGCCAGCTGATCTTGAATAATCATCACTATATCTTGCAAGACCAAGTATGGTTGTAGCTACGTCAACATCTTTCTGAATTGATTCAATATTTTTTCCATCAATCATGTACGTAGCTCTATCAAACAACGCCATAATACCATTATTAACAAAACCAATACTTACATTAGCGTCATGTTCAGTATTATCAATTTTTAATATTTCACCTTCGACTTCAATAAATGCTTCTGAGGGTAGAAAATATCTACTTGTATCATGAACCTGAAGTTCAATTCTTCCTCGTTGATTTGGAATTCGTGCTTCATAAGAATAATACTGATAGTCATGTACAGACTCATCTTTGAGAACTGGTTCATCTATGTCAAATGCGGTGTCACTTATACGCTTGAACATCTTTATTATTATCATATTCGTCTAACACGAAAACCTCTTCGGGAAGTGAGACCACTTCCTGCTATCAGACTAGTGGTTACATTTTTCTCTTTTTCCGATATTGGGATATCAGCCAACTCCGCTAGTTTTTGATTAGCCGCTTGATTTATTATTTTACTTACACTTGCGGGCATCATTTCAGTACTAGGTAATTTCACTGGTTGAGATAGAGCTGTGGTGGCTGTTTGTGGTCTGCGTATTAATCGTGCTAGTCTATCTTCGACTGTTGTGAATGCTTTGCTAGCAATATCTCTAGCAGCGCCTATACTTTTTTCTTTTACAACATCAATAGCTTTCATTCCTAGCTGCTTTGCAATAGGTATTGCTTTTGGGGCAATCCTTCTAAAAAGACCCTTAACAATGTCACCTAACCCATTTCCATAAAATGCCCTGAAAACCGGTATTCGAGAGTTAATTACCCTAACCATAGTTGGTCTACGTTGAGTACTATGCACTATCATTTATTAAATAGTCATTCTATTTAATTACAGTGACTTAGTCACTATAATAATCATCGGTGATTTCCTCAATGAGAGACTGATACATATCAATATCCATTATACCGCCTGTAAATAATCGTTTACAAATATCAGCTGTTTCATTAATGATTTCTGGTGAATTATTTCCAGCTCGTTTTCCTCCGATGAGGATTTCTAGTCGTTCATCATCAGCAAGGACGTTGTTAGGACACTGAGTAATAAGACCACTTCCTTGTCTGGTAAGACCATTTCCGAAAGAGGTATCCGACGGCCCTTCCTCACTTTTTATTTGGGCTGGTTGTGATTTTGGAGATTGTGACAATAATTTTTGTTGTCGTGTATGACGTAATATTTCTTGTATTGATGGCGATGATGATTGTTGTTGTTGTTGTTGTTGTTGTTTTATCAATTGCTGTTGTTGTTCTGGCGATAACTGTATAAGGGAAATATATTTATCTATTTCATTAATATAATTAATATATTTTGAATCACTGTTTCGAGCTTGATCAGTATCATAGTATATGCGAAATATCCATTTGTACCACAATTCACGACCAATAATGTCATTTACATGAGAGGGTTTTAAAAATTGTTGTCGATTATCATAACTCTCAACCGCACTTTTAGCTAATTGACTAACATTTTTAGCTATTTTGATTTCATTAATGGCAACATCGGTGAATTTGTCAAATGCGTTAATTTTACCCTGTGCTGGTTTTGATTCTTGTTTTAGTTCTTCAGATGGCGGTAACGCAGATGCTATTTTTTGAGTTGCTTCAGCTGTTTTCTCTAACATAGGTTGAATATCTTTAGTGATCTCAGTTATCGGTCTAAATAATTCCTTTGTATCCTCTGCAAATTCAACTTGAGTTTCCTGACGTTCTTGTAACTGTTTTTTAACAGCATCACGAACTGGTAAATATGTTTTAATTGCCTTTAAACGCTCGCGAGTTATTTTTGCCGAGTGCGCTTCTCCAATATTCATTTATATTATTAATTATTTTTAATTATATATATATATATATATATATATATATATATATATATATATATATATATATATATATATATATATATATATATATATTTGTCTGATTTTTGTCAAAAATAATCAGTAGCGATCCCAGCGATTCCTTCATAGGAACCTCGATAGCCAGGTGTGTCTTTTTACAGAGTCCAACATAACATATATTTTTCCATGACTTACTATGCGGCCCTCTATAATTCTGTTTCTTTTAGGCTATGTTTTTTGGGGGGTTCTTCTATGGGGCGGAGAGCTCAAGGCATGCTACTGATTATTTTAGGGGGGATATTTTCATAGACATATCTCCCGGTGAATTTCTAATTGACGAAAGGCGAAACATTAGAAAATTCAGATAAAACACCCCTATGTCACCCCACGGGTACAAAAGTGTACCTATGTGGTTACACAGAGGTATTTTATTGAAACCTGAGGCGCGCCCTGCCCCCAATTATATATAAAATATGGCATCCCCGGGACCATATCCATTTCGGCGAAATCTGGAATCGAACCACAGAAGTTAGGATCAGAGTCCAACGATCTTTCCTCTAAGCTACTGCGGCTCGATGTGAATAAGAGTTTTAATTATTACTATATGCTTTTCTTGTGCAATAGCATTAGTCTCTGGTTTTACAAATATAATTTTATTAAGACAATTAACCATTTATGTGTGTAAACCAAACTATATTTTATATAGTATAAATATATAACGATTTAAAATTATAAGCATAAAAATGGGAAATAACCCACTAGGTACACAGAGACAAACAGACAGACAGGCAATCGATTAACGCATTTGTCATTGTTTGAATACTTAGATCTGTATACAGCGAGGGCGAGAGAGAGTGTAATTTCTTCTTTATTTACTTTTTATGACTATTAAATTTGGTCTGTATCAGCTTCTGAACGGTATTGAAAACAACACAGGAATGTTTTTGTTACGGTAAACACAGGAATGCTTTTGTTACGGTAAACACAGGAATGCTTTTGTTACGGTAAACACAGGTAGACTCGTTGTGAAGTCAGCTTTGTAAAGGTAACTGTTATGTTATAGGAAAACCCTATATTACGATATATGTATTAAGTTCATAGTGGAATTTAACCACTACAATTACAAAAAAAGATTCAATTACACAAACAACTTGGCGTCTATATATACAGACATTTAGTAATTGTGGTTTCTAAACAGAGAGACGAACAGACAGACAGAGACAAACAGATAGATAGACAGACAAACAGACAGAGATAAACAGATAGACAGACAAACAGACAGAGATAAACAGATAAACAGACAAACAGACAGAAAGATAAACAGATAAACAGACAGACAGAGAGATAAACAGTTCAGTCCATAATATCATTATACCTCATTGAGATTAAAAATATTACTGTAGATATTAAATATGTGACCTAGTTCAATGAAGGGACGTAATCTACTCTGTGAATAAGATTATTTTCGACAGGAGTTATTATCTCAACCACGTCTGGCTAGTTAAGTCAATTTAAAATATTTAAATATTATTTTTTTATTTTAAATAAATAAATATATATTATATATATAAAAAATGAACAGTAAAAACATTAATGAAATTATTTCTGCTATTAAAAAATTAAAACATGAAGGAATTCAGATATCTGATAATCTCGACCCTGAAAGAATCATGTATGACTTTGAATCTTTAGAGCAGAAAAAATTTCAAAATAAATTCACATTACCATCTAGTTATCGGCTTATTAAATCCATTTATAATTCAATGTTAGAATCTTTAGCTGTCGTGGATGAAAAACACATACAATTATTCGTACCTCTTGCGCGTTCAATTGAGAATATCAAAATTGCTCTGTCTAACGAATATGAAATTATACAACGGACAGACAGTCGTGTGATGCAATTGAAAAAGATTATGTTAATTGATTCTACGATAAATGACATTAAAACTGAGGATAGTAAAAGTGAGTCCCATATATAGTCAGGACCCTTGGCAGGATTGATAAAATAGAACTTTAATATATAAAAATGATATGAGTAAAGAGTACACAGTTATATGTATTCAAATATAATTCTTTGGTCATATTTTATTGAATATGTAGACTTGCATATATGGTCAGCCACACGTTTTACTGAAGGTATGCAAATACCAAAATATCTGGCAGCTGCATATATAGATTTAAAAACTATTTTTTCATCAGTATCTGTGTTGGTAGAAATGACCGTCTTAGGAGTCTTAGGAGAAATACCAGTATTTCCTACCTTACAATTCTGACTTTGCGTAATTGATTCTAGGTTATCTACAGAATTATTTTGGCGATTTCCATCTTTATGATTAATAACAAATCCATCTTTAACTAGGCCAAAATAACATTCAAATATGAACTTGTGCGATAGATATCTTTTATTTCTATTAATACCAAATGTAAAATAACCAGCATTATTAAGACTACCGACTGGTGTTTTTAATCTACAGTTTCTAATAACACCATCTCTGGACGCTTCGTAATTGGTATATATTGGATGTCTCACGAATTCTTTTTGCTCCATTTATATAATATTTATTTGTTTAAATCATTTTTTTAAAATCTAGTCAGATAATCCGTTTCTGTTTTTATAGGGGGTTTACCTGTCGATGTATCTTTTTTCTTGTCATAATAACGCTTTAACTCTCTCAAATGTTTTCCTCCGCAATTTTTACATAAATGTGTGTTACCCCTCACACCAATTTTACACTGAATACATGTTTTTTTTCCTGTACTTCCATTTCTGATACTTTGCATATGGTAACTACAATAATTGTTTTTTTTTTACGCATGGTTTATCACAATAAGAAATATGTCCGAGTTTCAACCAAATACACTTATTTTCTATTTGAATCATTATATATATACTAAATTTTAATTGAATATTTGTCTTAATTATAATGATGGAAGAATTATCATTAATTGAACCATCTACTACTAGATTTGACTTTGACAGACTATCAGAACATAAATTTAGTGTTTCGATGCAAGATTTAGCTTTAATGAATGTAGATATAACCAAACGTATCCGTGAAGCCAAAAACGAATTTCGAGAAGATGGTGCTGCTCATGTGTGGTCAACTTTTAGGGTTGGAAGCATTAATAATATGATGAATGACAAACGAGCAAAGGTACTTATTAACTACCTTGATAATCAAAAATGTTTTATTTTAATAAAATTTATTGTAGAGACAGACGAAGATATTTGGGTAATTCCTGACAAAAGAGATCCTATTCATACACAGTTGGGAAATAATAAAACGCTTTTATTAAATAACAAATCAAAACCCGGAATATTGACTGGTATTGATAGACCGTATTTTGAGCGAGGGTATCCGGTTACTGCTCTTGTCTATGGATTGTATTTACTAAATGATAAACCTAATATTGAAAATCTCAAACCGATGAGACTGTCAGAGTCAAGAATAAACTGCGTGGCTGAACGCATTACTGAACATTTTACAAATGCGATGCGTGGTAATGGCTTAACAGATTTAAGACGTAAAAAAATATGTGAATGGGGGGAGACTGATAAAGATTTTGGTGCATCTATTAAGGATGTTGCTAAGCTAGAAAAGTCATTAAGATTTCCAATAACAGTAAAAACACTAACAGGAGAGATATTATACAAACCAAAATACATAAAAAATGGAAGCCCTATAACGATCATTGATCATAATGCACATGCTTGGACTTATGTAGTAACTATATTTCCACGAGATAGAATGATTAAATTTTATAGTGGTCATGTATTTGATTTTATTAAAAATATCAGTAAAAATGACCCTGTATCTATTTGGTTATTTCAGTGTTCGGAAAATGATCATTATGATCAATTTGTACGACCCAATGGTGATATTTATCGTACAGAATTTCTCCACGAGGAAATGAAAAACCTTGCACTAAAATATACTAATGACGATAACAAAATTAGACAACTACTGAATAATTGTTTTACCGTACCATCGGTCGCAGCCCATTTCGCTCAGGAAAAAAATTCATGGAAGCCGACAAGATCAGAGTTTATTGAGGATATAAAAAACAGCTGCATATAATATGGACACGGTGGATTATGGAACACGAAATACGATTATAATGATGTTATCTCAGTCGATATGACTGCATGTTACCCTGGGAGTTTTCTGGGATATGGAGAGTGTTCTAAATACTATGACAGATTCGGACACCCCACACATAGCATGGCTAGAGTTTCAATAAATGGACCCTTACCAGATTTTGACTTAACAGGATTTGTATATGTAGAATCATTCGAGTTCGCAAAAGATCTACATCCTATTACTTATATTTGGTTTGGTAAACACCTTCCAGAAAAATGTTGGGCTCCAATAGTATTATTAAGATATATGCTTGATGTTGGAATATTAATATCACTGAGGGTAAATGAAGCGATTATATCCTATAGTCCACAAAAACAAGTTTGGTTACCAGAACCTGATAGATTTAGTATAGAAGAAGCCAGAAAAGATTTTCCTGATCTTGCCGAAGATGATATTATTAAAATTACTAATAATATACGTAAATGTAGAGATGAATACGATGAGAAGTGTGCTAAAGATCTTGGTAGAAAGATAATCGGTAAATTTACTCAAGGTAGTTCATACGGTCATAAACGACATTGTACAAGATTGATTATGGACGATACTGAGTTAGATTTTATAATCAATGATACAACAGAGAAAAACACATTTATAAGCAGAAGTAATGCTTATTTATCGGATGGATCCAAATTAGGTACCATTGTTAGCTATATTGAGGGAGACTCACCGCAGTTTACTCATTTAAGATCTTCAATGCTAGCTTATGTTTCTATAAATCTACTGTCAATGATAAATATATTTCCTCGTTATGTTGTTAGAGTCGCTACGGATTCATTTTATATAAACAAAAAATATAAGGATTTATTAAATCCGTTACTTGGTAACGGTGAGGAGTGGGGGGCATGGAGAATAAAGCAAGAAAATATACTTAGTTATTGTGAATCTGCTGATATTGAAATTGCGGAAATATATTACAGAAATAATAATCAAATATTAGAATCATCTGCACCATCTGTGTACGATCCTGTGGCTAGACATAAGACCGTTTATCTTAATGGATGTGGAGGGTCAGGTAAAACAACTCGTGTGATTAAATTATTTATGAACAATAATTCAGATATGATCGTTCTGACACCTACACATAAACTCGCCAGAGAAATAAAGGAACGAGGGGTAAAAGCAAGCACATATCATAGTTTCTTTAGATTTTGTGGAGACACATGAACCCCTGAACGGATGGGTGAAAAATATATACCTAAATATATTATTTGGGACGAGATATGTACGGTGTCGTTAGAAACACTAAAAACATTTCTCGAATGGTTATTAACAAAAAATACTGCTGTGATTATGTGTGGCGATCATGGTCAACCACCGCCCTTTGTTGGACAGTCTCCACATGAATGGTTAAAGAATAATGTGGATTGTTATGAAGAGATACATAATGATCATAGAGCAATTGACGAACCATTGAAAGAGTTAAAAAGATTAATCAGACTACAACCAGATAAAATACAATGTGAAATAATGCGTGAAGTAATTCCAGAGACAACTTTGAATGATTTTTTGACTTTATGGAAACCCACTGATTTGATAGTCGCAAGTAGAAAGATAGTTCTTGATGAATTACAGAAGAAATTATTTATGTTACATAAAGAAAAGTTTTCAAATCTACCCGTACCATTATGTTATCGCCCAGCAGATACTCGACGACAGAATATTGATGTTGAAATTCCTGGTGAAATAGTCCGAATACAAAATCTGGTATTGAATGATATTGTTTTGATAGATATAAATTCTGTCGAGAGCGCATTGAGTATGGATAAATCACCGTGGATCTTAGGATACGCTATAACTATTCACTCGTCACAGGGATTAACTATTTCTGATACAAATATATGGATTGTAGATGATCGGATCGAGTGGTCAAACTTAGTTTATCTTGCAGTATCTCGCGTCAGACGAATAACTCAACTACATAGGGTTATTATAGATCACGTGATAACTGAAGAAATTACTAATTACGATGCTGTAATAAAGAAAAAATTAGCGTCTTATAAACAAAGTGACAAAAAAAAAATAAGCGTGACTTTGATATTGATACTGAATTTATTATAACACTAAAACAATCACAGAATAATCACTGTGCAAGTTGTAACGCAATGATGTTATGGCAATACTCGAATAATAATCCACGACAATTTACCATAGATAGAATTAATAGTGATCTAGGTCATACACGTGCTAATGTGATGTTGACCTGTCTTGAATGTAATCGACGTCGGGGCGCTGGACGTCCTGGTTCTAGTTTACATAAGTGAACGCGGTGGTAATTGTGTATCTGCAGGAATTACTTGCAGTTGTTCACGCACAAATCCACGTTGAGGTGCAGTAGAATCTAGTCTGTATATGGCAGGTCTTCCAGTGGATCTAACCACACTAGAAATTGTATGTGCGGTCACACTCCAAATAGGGTCAGTAGCTCGTCTTTTGCCACCCTCCAATTCCCCTGGTTCGTATAAATATCTCACGATCACATTACCTAATACTGGTTGTTGACTTCGTTGTCCGTATTCATTGCTACGTGGTATTTTTTTTTTGTTATTGCATTGGAAGGTTTCATGGAAGTTGCACGAGTAATTTCATTATTTAATGCAGATATCACACTTGGTAACCTTGCAACCCATTCACGAGATCTCTCACCGGATTTAGTAGATATTTCCTTCGCGTATTGATATCCAAATAACCGCTCAGCAAGTGTTCGATTAAATCGTTCAACAATTGCTTGATCACGATGAATTTCAGTATGTCCTCGTCTAATTTTAACGCTATGTTTTTCCATCAAAAGTGATACTGCACCAAGAAATTCTTTGCCAGGATCAACTTGTAATAATTGTGGCCATCGTAGACTACTACGTTCATAAATTCGCTCAAACGCAGACGCAACTTCAGAGGCTGTCTTTGTTGATAATGGTTCTGCTTCTTTATATCTACTCGCAACATCAACAACAGTCAATGCGTATTTGTACGTGCGTAACTTTCGTCCACGTGTTTTAATAGTATCGTGTGGCAAAAACAAAATATCTGCTTGATGAACTTCGTTAGGAACACTGACATCAAAATGTGCATATTGGATTTTTTTTGGTGGTGGTAGATAAATTTGCCATATTGCCTGTCGTGCTAACCAATTTGCAGCAACATCACGCGAAACTTTAGCTGCTTTAGGAAGTTTAGTGATAGCTGCTTTACCTCTCCAATACCCTCTAGGGCTATAATAAATAGATTCCATTATAATAATTATATAATTAATTACCAGCTCCTAGCATTATTTTACTTTTCATCGCTGATTTTACCAGAAAACTGGCGAGTTTTTCTCTGACAGATTTATTAGGTATAGAATTTAATGCATGAATCAATTTCACATCTGCAAGATACCGCTGCTGCAAATCTTTACTTTTGTATGCAACGTCATGAATATGACATGCTTGATCAATTTTATTTACTGGATACTCCCCTGGTCTTGGTTGATCTTGATCATCAAGTCGGATATCAAGTCTAGTTCCAGGACCACAATAATTATATCCAGGAAGGTGTTTCTCACCAGGATACCTAGACCATGGTAATCCAGGTAATTTTCCTAATGATGCAGCAATATCTCCACCTGTCTTTGAAGTCCCTGAGATAAATTTATATTTTTTCGTGCCACATTTTTTACATTTACCTGTTAATGCACGTCGTTTATTTGTTGTTGTTATTGTTGTCAATCCAATGGTGGGTGTAGATGATCTACATCGAAAACAATATAGACTCATGTTATTAATAATATGGATTCAATAATTGATTTTTCGGCGACACGAAAACAAGAACCAGTAAAACACCATCCAGCATTACCAAATTCGATAAGGATGATTATAATAAGTCCATCTGGATCAGGTAAAACTCAATTATTGTTAAATTTAATATTGAGATGGATGAGATGGAACAAACTATATTTAATAGCACCGTCTGTAGATGATCAGCGTTGTTACGAAGTACTCAAAGATTTTAATGAGAAAGCGAAATCTGTTAATAAAGACGGTGAAGATATTATTGACTTTATCACGGATATAGATGAAGCCCCGTCTGTGGATGACTTAGATGGATTCATTAATAATCTCGTAGTGTACGATGATGTGATGTTGGACAAACAATCTAATCCAGCTAGAATATTTTCTCGAGGTAGACATAAAAATACTGACGTGATTTATGTTACTCAGAGATACACGCAGATACCCAAGGTGATCAGAGATAACTGTAATATTTTGGCTGTATTTAATGGAGTAGATAATTATACTCTACAGAATATTTACTATACTTGGTGTTCAGGGGATATGGATATGATTAAATTTAAAAATTTCTTTTCTAACGCACAAGCTGTCCCGTTTGGATTTATAACAATAAATCTACATGATCCAAGATCAAGATATCGTGTTGGTCTAGATAAAATCTTTGGTTAATTTTACTAAGTCAGAACAAAATATATTCTGGTCTGAATAAAATCTTTGGATAGTCTCCCCTTGACCATCATTTAGATACCCCCCTGACAAAGAAGCAGCAGCAGGGAGGGTGAATGACATCATCTAAGTCGTATTTCGGAAAAAATAGCATGATGACATAGTCAACCCTATGTGGTTTATTAACCATACGGGGTTGATTTTTTTTTTCATTCTGTGTAGGAACTCTTTTTTTTTGTTTATGATTCGAGCAAACTTTTGTAGGGTTCACCCTCCCTGCTGCTTATGGTATCTGGAAAGCAACAATTTAATTTCTCCTCTCCAAAGTGGCTTTCGTCATGGACGTAGTACCACCGACCATCTGGTTAGACTTGGAACATTTATTCGTGATACTTTCGTAAAGAGGGAACATTTAGTAGCGGTTTTCTTTGATTTGGAAAAGGCCTATGACACAACATGGAAGTACGGGATACTAAATGACCTACACGATCTGGGTCTAAAAGGCCGACTGCCCTCATTCATATCAAACTTTCTCTCAGACAGGGAATTCAAAGTACGAGTGGGCTCCACCCTCTCTGATATACACGACCAAGAGACGGGTGTACCACAGGGCAGTATTTTATCAGTGACGCTTTTCAATATAAAGATTAATAGCATCACCAAGTGTCTGATGCCAGGTGTGGATTGCTCATTATATGTTGATGACTTTTTAATATGTTACCGATCCAAACAAATGCATACAATTGAAAGACAACTACAACAAAACATAGACAAAATTGAAAATTGGGCCAATACTAATGGTTTCAAATTCTCGAAATAAAAAACTGTCTGTATGCATTTCTGTCAGTTACAAAGATATCATGATGGACCTAATCTCACGCTGGAAGGAACACCTATTCCAGTTGTTGAGGAAACAAAATTTTTAGGCATTATCTTCGATAGAAAACTGACTTTTATTCCACATCTGAAATATTTGAAAGCCAAATGTTTGAAATCACTTAATTTACTTAAAGTAATAGCGCACACTGACTGGGGTGCTGATAGGAGAGTCATACTCAATTTATACAGAACGTTTATCCGCTCCAAATTAGACTATGGTTGCGTTGTTTATGGTTCAGCAAGGAAATCGTATTTAAAGATGCTTGACCCAATCCATCATCAGGGAATAAGACTTGCCCTGGGAGCATTTAAAACATCCCCGTGTGAAAGCCTCCTTGTCGAAGCGGATGAGCCACCCTTATCACAACGCAGAGAAATGCTTTCCGCACAATATGCTATCAAATTAAGATCCAGCCCTCTGAACCCAGCTTTGTCGGCAGTTTTGAACCAAAATATAAATCCTTATATGACAATAAACCAAATGTCATACCTACATTTGGCATTAGAATATCACAATTTCTCGAAAGTACTCAAATTGATTTTTCAAATATTCTGAAAACCAACATCTCCGAAACACCCCCATGGTTACTTCAGCAACCAAGAGTAATATTTACGTTACATGATGGAAAAAAATCGGAGACAAACCCTTCCTTTTTCCACAACTCTTACCATGAACTCCTCTCACAATTTGGAAAATATACAAAAATATATACCGATGGATCAAAAGATGAGGAAAAGGCTGCTGCAGCCTTCGTAAGTGGAAACCACACAACCAAAGTTCGCTTACCAAATGGTACATCCATTTTTTCAGCCGAAATTAGAGCAATAGACCTTGCTTTGCAATACATTGCAAGCAAGAGTATTTCAAATAGCATTATATTCTCCGACTCACTATCAGTACTTCAGTCACTACATAACAGAAAACTGGAGGATCCATTATTAGCAAATATTCTCCTTAAGCATACTGAGCTGAGTACCTCCCACAATATAGTATACTGCTGTTGGTTACCCAGCCATGTAGGAATTAAAGGCAATGATAAAGCAGATCGTGCTGCTAAAAAGGCCCTATTACTAGAACCAACTGATTTTAAGGCACCATATACTGATTTTAAACGTTGTATCAAAGACTGTTTAAGCCAGAAATGGCAGGCATCATGGAATGATGCCGTGAATAACAAACTTCATGCCATCAAGCCAACCTTAGGAGAATGGACCTCTTCCTACAGATCCGTCGGTAGAGAGGAGGTAGTCATTGCAAGAATTCTACTCGGTCATACTTATTTAACACACTCCTACATATTAAAAGGAGAAGACCCACCAGAGTGCATAGCTTGTAATGAACCATTCACCGTTAAGCACTTTATGCTGGAATGCTTCGATCTTGAACCTACGCGTAATCATTACTACGTTGTGCAAGACATGAGGGAGCTCTTTGATACAGTTAACATTACCAACATTATAGACTTCCTTAAGGAAGCAAACATTTATAGTAAGTTATAGCTTTTGTTTTATCACCTTGTTTAGTTTTGTGTTATATTTATGCAGTCGATAGATTTTAATTGCCAATCATACGTTTTTGTTATCATACATTTGCACACCCCGTTGATCGGGAAACTTTTAATTATTTACAATCGTTCACATTTTTATCGGTTTACCTTTTAACTCTTTGGTCTCCAATCGCTGGTCGATAAAATTATTTTACCATTTATAAATGAAAAAGGATATAAACTAATGTTTGGCGCAAAATAGCCACATAGTGCTGATGCGCCGTTAAAATATCAATCAATCAATCAATCAATCAATCAAACAAAACAAATCTATCAAACACACTGCAGAAGTTACTGGTGTGTATAGATTGTCAGTGTTTAGCACTGAAAAGTTTAAAATAATTAATAAATCATGGCGTCATTCATATGATGATGACTTATCTGGAATGTTATCTGTAATATTAAACAAAAATTCTGAGGAAGAATTTGTACTTGAACCAACTGATAAAAATTTTATAGGTCCTTATCGGTGGTGTTTGGAATTTGTAGCTGATTTATCATAACTATGTAAACAAATATTATAATGAAAAAAGTATAGTTGATTTTAATCATATTTCAAAAGATATTTCAGAACAGGATGTGGACGCACTAAAACAATACTACAAATATTATCATAAAAAACTTTGGTGTGTTAAAAAATGTTACAAATACTACAACAAGATCCTTCGAGTAATATCATATCTACCCTTGTTAATGACCAGTTCTGGTATAATTTCAAGTGGGGTATCATTAAATCCTTTTTTGTTAATCATATCCGGTATTGGTGTTTCACTTACAGCGGCGTGTAAAAAAGTAGAACCAAGACTTTTGATAAAAAAGCATGGATGTTTAACATCAATTAAAACTTACAAGAAACTACTTGATCAGATCCGGTCTTACCCACGAGGAGTCAAATATAATATGGATGATTTATTACGTGAATTTCGTATTATTGATAATATGTTAACAGACATTCTACCAATGAGGGTTAGCAAGTATGAAAAAAATATCTAAAAAAATATGAGTAACGTAAAAATTTATCTAAACTTAAGATATAATATAACTAAAATAATATCACTTACCTTCATCATTTTCATTCTAGTGCTAATTTAATTTCCGCCTTGTTAACTGAAACGTTCTAATAGGTGTAGGAGGGGGTGGTGGGCCAAAATCCTCATTTCCCTGTTTTGGAAACCCTCATTTAATTTATACTTGTTTGGAGGGTAAATAAATGAAGTGAGTCAAAACTCTCATTTCCTAATACTACTACGGGTCAATCAGGGGGTAATTTTACTGACCTTTGAAATTGGCGACTTCAGGGTCAACTAAAGGTAATTTTGCCAACTGCGTATCTTATCTGTGTATCCCTGGCACTTGAAAAGTATCCCCTTGTTGGGGAGCACGGGTGCGGAATTTTTCAAACTGCCATCATGGAGAATTCCAAAAAAACACCGAAACGAACCAAAACTGTGTCATCAGAGTCGGATGATGAACCATGTAGTGTGGAATCCTTTCCTCGCTTCATGGTCATCTAATCAAAAGACGAAGCTAAACAACTTGCCACATTGTCACCATTTATAGTCGAAAAGACTATACTTGGATTAGTCGGCAAGCCGAAACGTCTGAAGAAGCTAAGATCAGGTGACTTACTTGTAGAGTGTGAGCGCAAAGCTCAAACTGAAAATATACTGAAAATTAAGACCTTTCACGATATTCCAGTAACCTGCTCCGCCCACTCTACACTTAATACATCAAAAGGCATCATTCGTTGCCGTGACCTTGCTGGAGTCTGCGACAAGGACATCGTCGAGGGCATGAAAACTGAAGGTGTCACTGCAGTCTGTAGAATTCGTATCAAACGAAACAACAATCTGCAGGACACCAACACTATTATACTCACCTTTAATAAGCCCATATTACCTAAAGTGGTCAAGGTTGGCTTCTTACAAGTTAAGGTTGAGGTATATATACCAAATCCCCTCCGATGTTACAAATGCCAAAAATATGGCCATCATGAAGACAGATGCTCTAGAAGCCAAATCTGTGGCCGGTGTGGCGACTCCTCCCACCGGGAATGAGAGTGAAAAGCCACTCCGCACTGCGTTAACTGCGTCAAAGAACATCATGCTAGTTCCAAGTAATGCGATGACACTAAATAGCCACATAGTGCTGATGCGCCGCAAAAATATAAATCAATCAATCAATCAATCAGCTGAAATTAGAGCAATAGACCTTGCTTTGCAATACATTGCAAGCAAGCGTATTTCAAATAGCATAATATTCACCGACTCACTATCAGTACTTCAGTCACTACATAACAGAAAACTGGAGAATCCATTATTAGCAAATATTCTCCTTAAGCATACTGAGCTGAGTACCTCCCACAATATAGTATACTGTTGGTTACCCAGCCATGTAGGAATTGAAGGCAATGATCGTGCTGCTAAAATGGCCCTATTACTAGAACCAACTGATTTTAAAGCACCATATACTGATTTTAAACGTTCTATCAAAGACTGTTTACGCCAGAAATGGCAGGCATCATGGAATGATGCCGTGAATAACAAACTGCATGCCATCAAGCCAGCCTTAGGAGAATGGACCCCTTCCTACAGATCCGTCCGTAGAGAGGAGGTAGTCATTGCAAGAATTCTACTCGGTCATACTTATTTAACACACTCCTACATATTAAAAGGAGAAGACCCACCAGAGTGCATAGCTTGTAATGAACCATTCACCGTTAAGCACTTTATGCTGGAATGCTTCGATCTTGAACCTACGCGTAATCATTACTACGTTGTGCAAGACATGAGGAAGCTCTTTGATACAGTTAACATTACCAACATTATAGACTTCCTTAAGGAAGCAAACATTTATAGTAAGTTATAGCTTTTATTTTATCACCTTGTTTAGTTTTGTGTTATATTTATGCAGTCGATAGATTTTAATTGCCAATCATATGTTTTCGTTATCATACATTTGCACACCCCGTTGATCGGGAAACTTTTAATTATTTACAATCGTTCACATTTTTATCGGTTTATCTTTTAACTCTTTGGTCTCCAATCGCTGGTCGATAAAATTATTTTACCATTTATAAATGAAAAAGGATATAAACTAATGTTTGGCGCTAAATAGCCTCATAGTGCTGATGCGCCGTAAAAATATAAATCAATCAATCTTAACATACAAGTATACATGTACGATATAAATTAAATGGGTGCAAACACATAACGAGAGCTCTATTCTGAATTTTAAAAAAATGAAGCCATATTAGAAATTGTGATAATTGATAAGTATGCATAACTTTGCAAAAACAAAGATTTCACTATTTTGTCCTTGTCGGTCAAAATGTCTTCAAGTTTGTCATGAAGTTCTTCTTCCTCATGGATCGCAACTTTGACCTGATTTTTGCCATCGAAAATCCTAATTTCATTAATAAACGCACGATCTGAAAGAATTTTCCAATCCGATATGAAAGTGTCAGAAATACTGTCGAGAATATTGTCTGTTGAATCTAACTCCTGAACCCATCATTATCACGATAGCTTGTGAACAGTAGCTATAGTAACTTAGTGGGCGGAGCTTATTGGTCAGTTACCCGAACTATCCATTGATTATTTTTACACAATAAACATCCCCCTACCTAGTCTCTGTTATATCAAGCGACACCGCCATGAGAATAAGAAAGACGTAATTTCAAAGGTTTCATTTGAAGGACTGACTTTCGCAGTCACTTTCTTCCTCAGCACTAATTTTGTGGTCCCACTAAATACTGCTAAGCCCGACAAAACCAAATAAAGCCATACAAAATCTGAAAAAGCCGGACCAAGCCACACAAAGCCCGACAAAACCAAAAAAACCCATACAAAACCTGACAAAGCCACACAAAGCCATGCAAAGTCAGATTAGAAAAGAGTATTATACTGTTATGAAAGAGATGAATCCATTAACTAAGCCGAAAGACATATTTATTCATGCAGATTTAAATGACCGAAAATTGGGCGACAAAGTTCGAAGTTCGAACAATCATAAAGTACCGATAAAGTATGACACAATCATGTTGGAAATGTTTGTTATTATTTTACATTTTTTCTAAAATTGATTATCTTAAATTTAATTTTCCAATATATGAGTTGCCAATTTGTATATAATTTTGTCTATATTCGACACCACATAATAAAGGTACACAAAGCCAGAAAAAGTCATATTTGGAAGGTGTATTTATTTAAGATGCAGCTTTGACATAACATACGGAAGAAGGACTGCAGCAGCTGGTATGTCGCCTCTCCCATGCCTGTAAAAATTCAGACTGACCATCAGTTTGAAGAAGACGAATGTCATGGCGCAGGATGTAGACTCCCCTCCAACCATCACCATTGATGGGTACACCCTTGAAGTTGTTGAGAACTTTACATACCTTGGGTCCACCATATCCAGCTCGCTCTCCATTGATGCTGAGGTAAACGGCAGGATTGCTAAGGCAGCAGCAGTATGGCAAGATTAAACCAGAAGGTCTGGAACAAACTCATCCTCACTGAGAAGACCAAACTGCGTGTATACCAGGCATGTGTGCTCAGCACACTCCTCTACAGTAGCGAGGCATGGACCACCTACACGAGCCACGAAATGAAACTCAATAACTTCCATCTGAAATGCCTGCGGCGCTTTCTGCGCATCCAGTGGCAGGACAAAGTACCCAACACAGAGGTTCTGGAACGGGCTAGCATGAATAGCATGTTCACCATCCCCAGCGAGAGGCGCCTTCAATGGCTCGGCCACGTCAGGAGAATGGATACAGGCCGCATTTCCAAGGACCTGTTATACGGTGAGCTAGCAGAAGGCACATGACCGACTGGACGGCCACGTCTGCGATACAAAGACGTCTGCAAGAAGTACATGAAAATGGTCAACATCAGCGTCAACAACTGGGAGAGCTGTGCTAACAACCGCTACAAGTGGCGACTTGCTGTTAGACAAAGCGGTCAGAAAGCAGAGGAAGGGATAAAAGCAAACCTCGGTACAAAGAGAGCCAAGAGGAAGGCGAAACAACAACAGCCTCAACAAGAAGCAATCTTCACATGCAGCAAGTGCAACAAAGATTGTCATGCAAGGGTCGGACTCTTCATCCACCCGCGACGGTGCAGATAAGGCACCAAAACAGGGAGCTACACCATCGTCTCTCGAAGACGGACGGATGCCAACCATAATACTGGTGAATAAATCAACCAAACCGAAACACTATACGACCTTCGCCGATCTCTGTACGGGAAAGGCAACTATATCCTGAACAACAAATTTCTCCCGATGTAAAATAATTAAATTATCACGCAATGAATTAAAAATCTCAGAAACAAAAAGACAATATTTTCATGGTATTTTTTTTGCAGAAATCCCACATTTAATTAACAACCGTGGTGACATCCTCAAACGTTATGTACTGTTGAAAGCCCCAAAACTGGCAAAGAAACCAAAGAACAATGTGCCGGGCTACAAGAACTCAAAGAAAGTAGGCCACACATTTGATGTAATAACCATTTCTGGCAACAGTTTATCAGATACAGGCATTTTAAAATAATAAATATTTAACAATACGAGAACGAGAACAATTTTTAAAGAAAGTTTGAAATCAGTGTTAATTTTACACTGGCTGATGTACACCTGCAAAATGTTATCACAATATGTACATTTCTTTTTTCATAATCATTAAATAAATCCATTATAGTCATTAGATAATTGAAATAATTAACTTAATCTGACTTTATTTGTGTGTACTTTAGCCTAGTTCATTAGACATTAGTAACTAAATACATTGTCTAGGTACAAATAGCAGTATGAATGAGTAACTGGATGTGCATTTCATAACTTTAATTTTTGGATTTCCCCAAAATTTGTGTTGCTGATCACTGAATCATTTTTGCAAACAAAAATGTTTATTTCATTTCTCTGTCTTATTCCTATATATTAAATTAAGTGTCTACAATTTTATTTATCAGTGCCAGACCTTGCTGGCATGTGGGTTATTAGAAAAGTATTTCACAACCTATAGTAGTTGGTCGTTCTTAACAAATCTTTAGAGTTTTTTAAAAAAAAAGCTTGCCTCCATCCCTTGAAATTTAGCAATGAAATTTGAATATTGTGAACAAATTAATTCTACATAACGCGTTTGAGACCGGAGTATGGATTACAATTCGTCATATGAGACTTCCCCAAATTACAGCATATCATAATGGCAGTTAGAAGCAATTTTCATTTTTAAATCTATGTTTAATTCAAATGGTTTTGAGTTTCAAGTTTGCGTAGAAACTCACCTATCATAAATTAATAAATGAAAATATTAGTAAAATGCTTATTATACCGAAACTCATATATACAAATGTTAAAACTATTATCGCGTTGTTTCTTTGACTTGGGGGCAGTGTCTCCAGTTTCGTCCCCAAGACGTATCGGTCCTACTAAACATCGCAAAGACGCGCAAAGGCATATAATTTTTACGAATTATATTAAATATTAAATCAAGTATTTTCTCAGACATTTTCTTCTTATCAATATTTGTACATTATTATAACATTTTAAAAAAAAATATTTAATTGAGGTTAGTTTAATGTAAGTTTTTACAAATATCTTCCCAAGCGGTGGTTGAATTTTCATATTTAGACATTTTAAAATAATAAACGTACCAATTGAGACTCTCATGCTCTGTGTGCCTTTAGTGAAATGCAGTTAATTTGGAATTTGTCTCCCAATTATCAGTCATTCATTATGGTGTGCGTAATAAATCCAAAATTTGGCTTCTGCAATTTTATGCGGCAAAAACACCGTACAACAATAGTAAACATTTGTATTATCACTCGGTATGACTTTGTCAGGCTTTGTATGACGTTCTTATGAAACATCGAAAGATTTGTCGAGTTTGTCAACTTCTGTTTCGATAATCAGTCAAGTAAACAGTTTATAAAATAACAAACATTTTAAATATCCTTTTCTTAAGACTTTTTTTAGTACTTTTTCATTAGTTATAATCATATCGAAGCTAGTCCTTCCGTTTGGTTAATTTATTCGTCAAAATAATTTACAATATACATTTGTCTAACATGACTTTGGACGACTCTGTCAGGCTTTGTAGGATTTTGTCGGGCTTTGTAGGACTTTGTCAGGCTCAGGCTTTGTAGGACTTTGTCAGGCTTTGTATAATTAGAACATATTGAAATATTGCATTTTCTTTCGATAATCATGCGGATGAACAGTTTCTCAAATTATAAACATTTTATTTACGATTTTGTCATTATTCGATTTAAATCTTTTGACGCCGAATTTGTATTCGGTTATTTAATTCGGCATAATGATGTAGAAAATTAATCTTTGTCTGATTACTTTATTCATCATTATAATTTACAATATAAATACACTTGTCTAATATGATTTGTACAACTCGGTAAGACTTTGTGAGGACCTTGTATGACTTTGTCTGGCTTTGCGTGATAAGACATACTGAAAATAACAATTTATAAACATTTTACATATGATTTTGTGAGACTTTGTTATTACTTTGTCATTATTCGATTTCAAAATTTGTCGCCCAATTATCGATCATTTAAATTTGCATAAATATGTCTTTCGGCTAAGTTAATTGATTCATCAATATAATTAACAATATCAATACACTTTTTTAATCTGGCTTTGTGGGGCTTTGTCAGGTTTTGTGTGGTTTTGTCAGGCTTAACAGTATTTATTAAGATCTCTAATTTGATGCGATCACAACCTTTGAAAAAAGACCCCGACAGGGTCAGAATACAGGGGAGGG
Source organism: Potamilus streckersoni (assembly GCA_016746295.1). Lineage (NCBI taxonomy): Eukaryota > Metazoa > Mollusca > Bivalvia > Unionida > Unionidae > Potamilus > Potamilus streckersoni. Next base: position 122,467 of record JAEAOA010001579.1, on the reverse strand, counting down.
GGGCAAAATTTAACACTACACCTGGGTAGTTATTTAACAACATTTAACAAGGGTTAAGATTTTAACGTGAAATTTTGATAACGGCCGTTGAAAAATGACCAGACTGGATCAGAATTCAACTAGGGTCAAAATTTAATACTCTCCCCACTATAGTGTAACTTTCATTGCAAACAAATGAAAAACCGCTTCTACAGAATAACGCCCCAGTTTTAATCACATTGTTGGCTACATCATGCATAGGAAATGGGAGCTAAGTGTGCTTCTCAACGACAGCCGTCACGGGCAGGTATCGAACCTACAAACCGTGGAACACAAGTCCGATGTGCTACTATCCGAGCTACCACACCGCCCTATTCCACAACATCAGTCATCTATGATTAAACATGATAGGTGTGTGATTTGGATTTTCAAAACAGCTTTGACAATTTTCCAGTCATATCGCTACGATGCCTGCAGTGTGGCAGGTTCTATAGATGGTAAACACTGGGACTCGACGCTGAGCGCCATACGAGGCAGATGCTAGTATAATTTTTATAATCCTTTGGTATGACTTGGCCGTGGTTCGAACCGGCGACCTCCCGCATCCGAGGTGGAAGAGCTAACCAATTAGGCCACCGGAGCTATCCATGGTATAAAGCTTTAAGTTGACTGTGTAATTTGGATTTATAACATCGCTGTAAAAAAATTTCAATCATATTGCTATGATGTCTGCATTGTGGCAGTTTATAGTGATGTCTAACACAGGGGCATCATGCTAAAGACATGTAGCATGATGTCCCACCCAGTCACATTATCCAGACACAAGGCCGACCAGTCCTAACACTAACCTCTTAATGCTGAGTACCAATCGAGGCAGCCGTTAGTACCAGTTTTTTAAGTCTTGGATATAACTCAGCCAGGGATCGAACCCATTACCTCTCTTTGAGGACACACTCCACTAAAATTGTGTGGCTTCCCCATCAGTGCTGTGGCCCTATAACCACCCATGCTATTATGGTCACATTGCTTCCATTTTATAAAAGACGCAATGAAATCCTGACAGCGAAAGCATGGATACTAATGAGGTGGCATTTGTTCCATGCTAATTGTCAGCTAAAATTCGCCTCTAAACAGAACTCCATTTTGTGTACTTCAAAACAAACCATCTTATTTTACTATCTCGACTGGAAGTCTAGTAAAATTCTTTTTTTCCTGAACCTTGTATTAAATAGTTCCGTAAAGATGACATCTACTGTGCAATTGGTCCCAAACAAAATTAACTTGATTTCTGTGTAATAGTTTTTGGCAAAGATTTTGTTTCTAAAATGAAAAAGAACAATTAAGAGGCACCTAAGAAGTTGGAGGTCAAGTGTTCATATCAATATGACTGGCCGAGTCATATCAAAGAGTTTAGACTGGTGTCATGATAATGTGAGTGGGTGGGACATCGCGCTACATGTTTGCGGCATGATGCCCCGGTGCTAGACATCACTATCAACTTCCACACTGCAAACATCGTAGGGATATGATAGAAAAATGGTTAAAGCTATGTTACAGATCCAAATAACACACACACACACACACACACACACACACACACACACACACTTAAGAGTTATAGAACAATCTCCGACTTAGTTGTCATTAGTAACCAAAGTAATTTTTCATACACAAGTGCAATAAATAAGATATTTTTTACACAGTGTACTTGACAACAAAGAATCAATCTGAACTTTTAAAAATGACGGTTGTACAGTTTAATTGTGAGAACTGTGTAATCTCACTCACCTTCTGGCAGCTGCGGGGTTGTTTGGGTTATTGCTACGACAATGACCCTGCTAGATCTGCCTTTTCGTTATAGGATGACAGACTATATACATCACTTGTACAACATACAGGACTTTTGACGTTAAAAAATCTTTAGGTACACTTTGCAATGACAGATCTGTCGATGCAGTTTGCTTATTATCTGTTGCACAGCATACAGTACTGTGGAAATCAATAGGTCTTTAGGCACACTAAGCTACGACATGTCTATATCATCTGTACAATATACAGAACTGTGGATGTTAATAGGTCTTAAGGCACACTAAGCTACGACATGTCTGTATCATCTGTACAATATATACAACTGTGGCCTCTAATAGATATGCAGGTACAACAGATCAATTTTTTTGCTTATTGGCATGAAACATGTATGCTTTAACTGTCATTGATATCAGTAACGGGCTGCTGTTCTTGCCACATCAAACCAAATGGGTGTTAATTAAACACAAGTTTGGGGGTATTTTTCTCCACAATGATAAGTCAATCCAATCCCGATGCCAAGATTAAGTATCACTTCACTAATAACTACTGCACAAAGAGTAATGATAACTAAACTGAGGGCAAACTTGTTCCAATTTTAATAACGAACAAAAACTGCGACAATTCTGCAGGTTCAATATTCAACAGTACAATGTACACCTGCATGCATTTGATGATGTGTCGAAATTTTGAACTCTTAAAAAATTTTGAATAAATAAAATTATACCAAAGTTAACTTAATTAAAGTAGAAAGGGCTAGAGACAGTTATATGATTAATCTCATTTCATCTCTGAATGTCAAAGGAAAATTGGTTCCACAACACGAAATTAGACCGAGTCATATGTTATGGTGCAATGGTTTGGCATAACACTCTTCCAAACTCGACGGGTAAAAAGGGGAAGCACGTCAATTATTGATTGTTCAAAGGAAAGTTAATTGCGGCATGATTAGCTTATTCTCGCTCGTCAATCAAAAATTCTACGTAAGAGATTTTAGGAAACGGTCTATTCTGATTGGTTAATGGAAACTTAAGGGCGTAACTCTTGTAAAAATTAGTGGTTTTGCTTTGCAAAATTGTTTCAGTCTTCAATCTTACTTGGGAGAAGTCAGAAGGGACTCCGGGAGTCGAACACCAGTAGTACGTTCCCTCGTGACTGTGTAAGGCCAGATAGTTGTCTCAGAAAGGAGACAGATTATACATTGGAAGTTCGTGGGGAAACGAATAAAAGCGGCAAAGGTACGCAATCTTTGTTTCCAGAATTTAATATCCTATTTCATTTGTTGATTTATTTGCAAATGTATTTATGTTATGACGTATGTATGTATGATTTCATGCTTTTTTCGCCAAGGTTCTAGTGAAATGTTAGTCACATTTTATTCTTTGATTTTCTAATTATCAATTCATTGAGAGAATTGACAAGATTGTATGTAATTGAATATTCGATACGTAGGAATATCGTGAATTCAGCCTAATACATGATGGGTTATGTTTCGTAGATTTATGAATTAAATCTCTGTGTAGTATGCCATGTATTTAGTGTATATACTAGTTCGTAACATTTAATTGATCACGAAACTATTTTAGAATAGATTTGATGGACTAAGCCATTTATAATTTAACACCAGACTATTAATTAGCTTAAGGTAAAGAAGTCATTGGGTGTTAAATACGGCGGGCACATACGTGCTAGTCGTGATATGGTAGCCACGGTTCCCGCTAGCTCGTGACCCGAATTAAGGTACGTTACATGTAATGGCCGTCTCTATTTGTAAACAGAAATTAGTGAGCGAGCACTACGATAGAATTAAACATTATATGTGAGCTGGGATAACTCACACATACATACACACACACACACACACACATATATATATATATATATATATATATATATATATATATATATATATATATATATATATATATATATATATATATATATATAAGGAAACAGCTTCCTGAGCAAATTCATGGGCATTTCTCCAGATTTCTTCTGCCAAATTCTACAGCAAAATTCGTCAGAAGTTCACAACTGAATTCCAGTTCTGCCAAATTCTACAGCAAAATTCGTCAGAAGAAGTTCACAACTGAATTCCAGTTCTAGATACCATTGTCAAATGGTTTCAAGTGTCGACTGGCAAGGGTCCATATCAAAGACGATTCGACAAAGATTGGAAGTGCAGGAAGGAATGGAAAATTCGATCTCCGGATCAGATACGTGATGATGTTATTCTGCGTTGAGCTCAAAGGTCACGACTCGTAGGCTATGATGAAACTATTGATTCTGTCACTGACAATAGTAAAGTGAAATTTGTATTTACTTTTTTGAGTATATATTCGTACATTTCCTTCCTTTTGTAGTAAAGAAATTGATTTCTTTCCATTGAAATTCTATTGTTAAACTAAACTGATTAAATTTTATATTTGTTCATTGAATAGGTTTTATTTCTTCAATATATTTGCTCAGAGATCTGTATTCTTTCTATCCATCCATACTGGGTAAATTACACCGCGGGTGGTCAATCCCTAGCAACGAAACAAAGAGAAGGGGTTGGTTTAATGTTTTGAACCCATCACCTCGCCATAAATTTAAATCATTTTTGCATATTGCTCAACTTTTTGTGCATAAACCACAATTCTTTCAGTCAGTGACTTAGACTTTTTACCTCCAAATTAATATGCTTCTTCATTACACCAAATCAATATGCTTAATTACACCAAATCAATAAACTGCTCCATTACACCAAATCAATATACTTCTCCATTATGCCAAACCAATATACTTCATTACACCAATTCAATACACTCCATTACACCAAATCAATATAATTCTTCATTACCCCAAATCAATATAATTCACTATACTAAATCAATAAACTGCTTCATTACACCAAATCAATATACTTCATTACACCAAATCAATGTACTTCATTACACCAAATCAATATACTTCATCATACCAAATCAATAAAATTCTTCATTACACCAAATCAATATACTTCGTTACACCAAATCAATATACTCATTATGCCAAATGAATATACTTCATTACACCAAATCAATATAATTCTTCATTACACAAAATCAATATACTTCACCATATAAATTAATAAACTGCTTGATTACACCAAATCAATTTACTTCACTATACCAAATCAATAAACTTAATTACACTAAATCAATATACTTCATCATTACACCAAATCAATATACTTAATTACACCAAATCAATAAACTGCTTCATTACACGAAATCAATATACTGTATAATTACACCAAACCAATATACTTAATTACACCAAATCAATATACTTTATAATTACACCAAATCAATATACTTAATTACACCAAATCAATAAACTGATTCATTACACCAAATCAATACACTCCATTACACCAAATCAATAAACTGCTTCATTACACCAAATCAATATACTTAAATACACCAAATCAATATATTTAATTACACCAAATCAATATACTTCATTACACTAAATCAATATACCTAATTACACCGAATCAATATATTTAATTACACCAAATCAATAAACTGCTTTACACCAAATCAAAATACATCATCTTTACACCAAATCAATATATTTACTTACACCAAATCAATATATTTACTTACACCAAATCAATATACCTCATTACACCAAATCAATATATTTCATCGTTACACCAAATCAATATATTTCAGCGTTACACCAATCCAGCCAGTTTGGTGTATGTGATGGTAACTAATGTTATTTTCTGGGAAACTATTTTGATTGTCAGCAATGACCTTAACTTTAAAACCTCAAAATTAAAAGGTATCTTCTTTACCCCAAGTGTAAGCCTTTCATAAAAGTATCTTAAGACTTTATTATGAACTCCTGTTATTATGCTGAAACTTTTTTCTTTTGATTTTGTCCTATTCACCTTAAAATCAATATGGCTTATCTTTGCTTCAAGAGCAATCCATCCTCAGTATTAGGCAATTTGGGATAGTGAGAAAAAAACTTATGCAGATACCATTCCACCCCACCCCCACCATTTAGTGACCTTGACCTCTATTCAACTAGATTCTTTCAAACCCTAAGTGCAAGCCAAGCACAAAGTTCTATGACTATACGGTACTCAGTAACAATAACATAGGCACCTCAAGTTCTTATTCTGTAGGAATACAGTAGGCTGCTAAGTTCTTTTTCAGTAACAATACAGTAGGCTGCTAAGTTCTTATTCAGTAACAATACGGTAGGCTGCTCAAGTTCTTGTTTTGAAACTGAATTTGTAAGAAATGGAGCTTTGAGCTATTAGCAGTTAGAAAAAGCAGTGCCATCCACCCACCCCTACACCCCAAAAGCCAAACATAAGGAAATTTGGCAGTATGGATTTACTGTCAAGGGAAAAAAAAACCCCATTAAAAACAGATAGGACTTCATTTAAATGAGAATCAGAGACCAATATAATAAAATTGCAACCAATTTAGAGGTACTTTATTTAAATGAGGATCACAGTCCAAGACGATATGTAAAGCTTGCAATCAATTTATATAGGGACAATATTTAAGTGAGGACCACAGTCTAATACAATATGTAAAACTTATTATTTATATTGGAATTATATATCAATGAGGATATCAATGAGAATAAGTAAAATAATAGTGACTTTATTTCAATGAGGATCACAGTCCAATACAATAATAATAAAACTTGTAGCCAAATAATACCGGGGCAATGCCTTTATTTCAAAACTAAAATCTGTACAACAAAAGCCACAAGCTACAACATAAGTTGCCTTAAAAGTTTTTGGACATAAACTGTACCACAGGACTTGCCTCAAAAGATTAATGACTAGACAATATATAAAACAATCAGCCCCTTTAATTTAAAAATCAAAACTAAAAGTACCATTAAAATTTTTGGGTAAATTACTGGTCATATTATTAGTTAATCATAAATTGTATATTAGTGGAGGTAAGTATTTAAATGATCGCCTAAAGATTCTTCCTTTATGCTGATAACTGTTCCAGAAATGAAATTCATTGCATTGGTGGAAGACACTTTTATTAAAGACCCCAACACCAGTCATATTTCTGCTTGAGTTACACCCTCCCCCATCTAATAAGATTAAGTGACTTGATACACATCCATCTGCTTTTTATTCTGGAACAGTTACGGCCCCGTTAATTTGGCATCTGGCTAAAATCAAATGGGAGATTCTATTAGCTGAATTACACACTTAAGCTACAATGCCAGTACAGTGTACAACAGCACATTAAAGCTTACACATAATCTGCAATGCCAATACAGTGTACACCAGCACATTAAAGCTTACACATAATCTGCAATGCCAGTACAGTGTACACCAGCACATTAAAGCTTAATCGAGCCTTGCTTTTAAAGTCAATAACATTTGAAATTGAGAAGTTGTAAAACATTTATGCCACCACTACATGCCCATTCCAGGAATAATATTAAAAAAATTTAAAAATTTAGACAAGGTCATCAATTTACATGTAGAAATGGAAACATGCCTACCAAATTTATTTCCTTAAAGTTGTCTTTTGTTAAGTGTGCAAAGATTTTCATCAACAAATCCAAATCTAACTAGTTTTAAAAAAATTTTGAACAATTTCAGCAGTGGCCTTAAAAATCTTATCAGATCACCTACAAATAGATAGAAATATGCAATGAACATTTCATTTCTTATGTTACATAGTGAAGTGAAATGTGATGGAACAATGGGGACAAAACAAAATGCGGATTTTTTAGAAACTGTTTCATATGGAAGACGATGTATAAAGGATATTGGCATCATAAAATGTAAATGCACATCACTTATATCTAGCCTTATATATTTATGCCATGTTTATAAAAGTTTGCATATCTGTGTACGAGCATATCACAATTATTGCAGATATATACTTTTTCTGTAGGTTTCTTTTAATAAAAAAAATGGAAATTCTACCAGAATTTTACAAGTCAATTTTAAAGTAGATTTACACTTAAGATGAACATAAATATATTAAATATATGCCTTTAAGTGGGACTTGAATGCAAGTATGGCAAGTTCAACTTGAATGCCAATTATAAATATCCTTGAATGCCAATAATAAATATTCCTGAGAAAAATTTAAAAAAATTAAAGGTATCCTTTTTATTTAGGACCATGTGGACAATACAATCAGCTTTTTGGTGAAAACACCATACTTTTAGGATGGCCGTTGTTGTGGTGGCCATTTGGGACATGAGATCAGGACCAACAAAGGCATCATAAAAATCTTTTAATGAAAACACCACGTTAATGTGGACACACAACTAGGAGTTGCATGAAAACACCACGTTAATGTGGACACACAACTAGCAGTTGCATGAAAACACCATGTTAATGTGGACACACAACTAGGAGTTGCATGAAAACACCATGTTAATGTGGACACACAACTAGGAGTTGCAATAACTTCAGGCTAGATGTCAGAACATCACCATTTTCATTTTGGACCAACCAGACCATGGGATGAAAGTCTATATAAACATTCACAGATGATGGACAACAAACTATCCCAAAAATTATTCAGATCTATGTCCTGCAGAAATAATATAACAACAAAGTCATCAGCACATACTAGATGCAAATATATGGTGGCTTTCTTTCATTACTGACAGAACAAAGTGTGTTCTTAATCAGTACACATAAAAGAAATCTTAGCAAATTTGATTGTTATAAATAATAATCTATATTAGAATAAACAAAAGACAGGTTTTTTTTACACTAAGTTAATGCAACAGACATAGCTGACACTTAGGTATTATAATTTTCTTTATGCACCATGAAGAACTCTGTGTAGTCCATTTACTTCATTCTGAAAAGAAATAAGAATAAAGAAAATGAACATATAATGCTTGACACTCTGTGAAAAATCTTATATTTGAAAATATAACTGGACAATAAAGTCTTGGCAAATGTCACACAGTATATAAATTCTTATATTTCATATTTTACCTCCATCAGGATCCATCCATCCATGTAAATTTTTGTAATGTAAAAGTTTTTTATGGAGATGTGTTTTTCATAAAACAAACAAATTTAAATACTGTAACATGCAAAGCCTGTGACAAATACAATTTTCATCAGTGCTACCCTACCCCCCAAGCATATTCATGTTAATCCTCTTTTTAATAAATTTGGAAACAACTTTTCATTCTTGTACCAAAACTATCTGGCATTCTAGCTGCTTGGTATAAGGATTTGCCAAATATGGGGACCAAGTTTCTGATGTAGGCGTTAATGACAAAGCTAGAAAGTGTTTCATCAACATGGCGACTTTCATAAGACTGCTATAACACTAACCCCTGTACATGATGTTCATATACTGAAAATATATTTCAACATTGTTGACCATGATACAAGTTTTTTCACTCAAGTTGGAGACAGGCAATTTTTGAAACTTCTTGCATGTCAGCATAGAGCTTTAGACCTATAGTAGCAGTAGCACACTAAATGTTTAGACCTATAGCAGTAGTACACCATAGTTTGGACCTATAGCAGTAGTACACCTTAGTTTAGACCTATAGCAGTAGTACACCATAGTTTAGACCTATAGCAGTAGTACACCATAGTTTAGACCTATAGCAGTAGTACACCATAGTTTAGACCTATAGCAGTAGTACACCATAGTTTAGACCTATAGCAGTAGTACACCATAGTTTAGACCTATATCAGTAGTACACCAAAGTTTAGACCTATAGCAGTAGTACACCATAGTTTAGACCTATAGCAGTAGTACACCATAGTTTAGACCTATAGCAGTAGTACACCTTAGTTTAGACCTATAGCAGTAGTACACCATAGTTTAGACCTATAGCAGTAGTACACCATAGTTTAGACCTATAGCAGTAGTACACCAAAGTTTAGACCTATATCAGTAGTACACCAAAGTTTAGACCTATATCAGTAGTACACCAAAGTTTAGACCTATAGCAGTAGTACACCAAAGTTTAGACCTATAGCAGTAGTACACCATAGTTTAGACCTATAGCAGTAGTACACCATAGTTTAGACCTATATCAGTAGTACACCATAGTTTAGACCTATAGCAGTAGTACACCAAAGTTTAGACCTATAGCAGTAGTACACCACAGTTTAGACCTATAGCAGTAGTACACCATAGTTTAGACCTATAGCAGTAGTACACCATAGTTTAGACCTATAGCAGTAGTACACCAAAGTTTTGACCTATAGTAGTAGTACACCAAAGTTTAGACCTATAGCAGTAGTACACCAAAGTTTAGACCTATAGCAGTAGTACACCATAGTTTAGACCTATAGCAGTAGTACACAAAAGTTGAGACCTAAAGCAGTAGAACACCATAGTTTAGACCTATAGCAGTAGTACACCATAGTTTAGACCTATAGCAGTAGTACACCATAGTTTAGACCTATAGCAGAAGTACACCATAGTTTAGACCTATAGCAGTAGTACACCAAAGTTGAGACCTATAGCAGTAGAACACCATAGTTTAGACCTATAGCAGTAGTACACCATAGTTTAGACCTATAGCAGTAGTACACCATAGTTTAGACCTATAGCAGAAGTACACCATAGTTTAGACCTATAGCAGTAGTACACCATAGTTTAGACCTATAGCAATAGTACACCAAAGTTTAGACCTATAGCAGTAGTACACCATAGTTTAGACCTATAGCAGTAGTACACCATAGTTTAGACCTATAGCAGTAGTACACCATAGTTTAGACCTATAGCAGTAGTAAACCATAGTTTAGATTTATAGCAGTAGTACACCAAAGTTTAGACCTATAGCAGTAGTACACCAAAGTTTAGACCTATAGCAGTAGTACACCAAAGTTTAGATTTATAGCAGTAGTACACCAAAGTGTATACCTATAGCAGTAGTACACCAAAGTTTAAACCCATAGCAATTGTATACCAAGGTTTAGATTTTTAGCAGTAGTACACCAATGTTTAGACTTATAGCAGTACTACACTAACGTTTAGACCTATAGCAGAATACACCAAAGTTTAGACCCATAACAATAGTACAACAAAGTTTAAACTTTTAGCAGTAATACACCAAAGTTTAGAGCCATAGCAGTTGTACACCAAGGTTTAGACCTGTAACAATAGTATTGCCAAAGTTTAGAGCTATAGTAATTTTACCATAAGTTTAGACTTTTAGCAATAGTACCCCAGTGTTTAGACTTATAGCAATACTACCCCAATGGCTAGACCTATAGCAACAGTACCCAAAAGTTTTGACCAATAGCAAGAGTACCTCAAAGTTTAGACATGTTGCAACAGTACCCCAATGGTCAGACCTATAGCAATTGTACCCCACAATTTAGACATAGCAATAGTACCTCAATGGTTTCACCCACAGCAATAGTACCCCAATAGTTTGACCCATAGCATCTGTACTTCAAAGTTCAGTCTTTTTGACAATAGTACCCAAAAGGTTAGACCTAAAGCATAAGCACCGCAACAGTTAGATGTATAGTAAATAGGACACCAAAATTTAGACTTATAGCTATTGTATTCCAAAGTTCAGACTATAGCAGTAGTACCCCAATGGTTAGATGTATAGCAACAGTACCCCAAAGTTTCAGCTGAATATAGACAATGATATTACTGATAAGCGATTTTCAAAAAAGTCAACACAGGATTTCTGATTTAATGTTACTATTCTTGCCTATTGTAAAATCCACCAACAGCTTTAGATGAGCAATTTAGCACAAAAATGATACAATCTATATACTAGCTATGGAAGAAGCTACAATGCAGAAGGTACATGAATTATATATGTATTAAAAAAGCTACAATGTGGAAGGTACATGAATTATATATGTATTAAAGAAGCTACAATGTGGAAGGTACATGAATTATATATGTATTAAAAAAGCTACAATGTGTAAGGTACATGAATTATATATGTATGAAAGAAGCTACAATGTGGAAGGTACATGAACTATATATCTATGAAATAAGCAACAATGCAGAAGGTACATGAATTATACATATATGAAAGAAGCAACAATGCAGAAGGTACATGAATTATATATCAATGAAAAAAAGCAACAATGTCCATTGAAGGTACAGGAATTACATACCTACGAAAAGAGAAACAATGGGGAAAGTACATGAATTATCTATGAAAGAAGCAACAATGTGGAAGGTACATAAATTTTCAAAACCTTTAATGCAGAACTTTATCATTGTTCACCATGATCCAACAAACTTTTAACTTAAAAACAGGTGAGACAGATAACTCCTTGCATGTCTTTGCAGTAGGCCAAATGTTATCTTATTCAAAAGTGTTACAATGTTGAAGATATTTGACTTTCAATAACATAACATGAAACATTAACATTTTTCACAATTACAAACCAAGCTTTCTGCTTAAAGATAAAAAATGCACATTAGTGTATAAACAGCAAGACAAAAATCTGTAATACATCATTGCATAAATAAGACATAAATACCTTGCATATCAATTAATACACAAAACATAAATACCTAGTATACCAGTGTATTATCAGCAAGACATAAATACCAAGCTTACCAGTTTATGATCAGCAAGACGTAAATACCACTGATTCAGTGTATGATCAGTAGGACGTAAATACCAAGCATATCAGTGTATTATCAGCAAGACGTAAATAACAAACATATCAGTTTATGATCAGCAAGACGTAAATACCAAGCATATCAGTGTATGATCAGCAAGATATAAATACCAAGATTGTCAGTTTATGATCAGCAAGATGTAAATACCAAGCATACCAGTGTATGATCAGCAAGACGTAAATAACAAGCATATCAGTGTATGATCAGCAAGACGTAAATACCAAGCATATCAGTGTATGATCAGCAAGATGTAAATACCAAGCATACCAGTGTATGATCAGCAAGACGTAAATACCACTGATTCAGTGTATGTCCAGCACGACGTAAATACCAAGCTTACAAGTGTATGATCAGCAAGACGTAAATACCATTGATTCAGTGTATGATCAGCATGACATAAATACCAAGCATATCAGTGTATGATCAGCAAGACGTAAATACCAAGCATATCAGTGTATGATCAGCAAGACGTAAATACCAAGCATATCAGTGTATGATCAGCAAGACGTAAATACCAAGCATATCAGTGTATGATCAGCAAGACATAAATACCAAGCATACCAGTATATGATCAGCAAGATGTGAATACCAAGCATACCAGTGAATTATCAGAAAGATGTAAATACCATGCATACCAGTGTATTATCAGAAAGACGTGAATACCAAGCATATCAGTGTACAAACAAGACATACCTAGCATTTTAGTGTATAAGACAGAATATATTGCATATCAGAATATAAATAAGACAGAAATATCTAGCATATTAATGTATCAACATAACTCCAATGTAATATTAAACAAAATTTCAGTCAAATGCAGTGACTTATGAATAAATTATGCAACTGTCACAAATGTTAACATTATTCCCCCTGATGTATGTAATGGGCTTTCTACTTAAACTGATGTGAAGCAAGACAGAACTTCTAGCACACCATAGGCTAGCACTTACTGAAGGTTTGCAAGTTTTTCCAATAGGTCCTTTTTCTTGGACATCTTCTTCTCCTGTAAATGAGAGAACAGATTTAAATTTGTAAAACATATGCCTCCTCCCCATTTAACAATGTTAACAAGTTCAGAAAAATGCAAACAACTGCTACAATGGCATAAAAGCCTTGTCAGGTTATCTACACAAGTTTACAAACATGCAAAACCAAAATTTCTTTTGTCTATCTCATGGGGATTTTCTTTCATCATGCAAGTTTTTTCAGGAAACAAGTACAAGTCTAAAAAAAAGCAATTAAAAAAAATGGTCTCAAACCTGAAAAGCTGCAGTAAAGGCCTGAAATACTATTATAATGGCCTGAAACAGTTATAATGGCCTGAAACACTGTTACAATAGCCTGAACACTGTTATAATAGCCTGATACACTGTTATAAAGGCCTGAAACACTGTTATAATGGTCTGAAACTCTGTTATAAAGGCCTGAAACACTGTTATAAAGGCCTGAAACAGTTATAATAGCTTGAAATATTCTTATAAAGGCCTGAAACACTGTTATAATAGCCTGACTGTTATAATAGCCTGAAACATTGTTATAATGGCCTGATACACTGTTATAAAGGCCTGAAGCACTTATAATAGCCTGAAACACTGTTATAAAGGCCTGAATACTCTTATAATAGCCTGAAACAGTTATAATAGCCTGAAACATTGTTATAATGGCCTGAAACACTGTTATAAAGGCCTGAAACACTGTTATAAAGGCCTGAAACACTGTTATAATGGCCTGAAACACTGTTATAAAGGCCTGAAACACTGTTATAATGGCCTGAAAGATTGCTCACATGTAGGTCATCTACCTATGTATACAAATATGCAAGCCTATTTTCATTGCTGTACTTAGCAGTGTGTACAATCCTTACACAACAGATGGTCTATTTGAAACTACCCCACAGGCAATAACAATGGGGATATAAAAGCATTCTGCATTAGACAATAGCCTGCCCAGACAATAACAATGGACAGAAAACTTAATTCTGTGCCTTTAAGGTAGAGTTTAAAGGAAAGGAAATTTCCACACAGTTATTATTGCCATGGCAGTAGGAAGGTACTAAATTAGAACTATGCAGAAATATGAGAGTAAAAGAGTTCATTATGGCAAAAGTCAGAATTAAACATGGTTTTATATTAAATCAAATATGTGACACTTCAACTGAGCATAAAGAAACCCTATCTCATTCGGTATTTTTTCCTCATTCAGGTCAGCAACACCAACAATGTAAGAAAGTCCCACTTCAAAGCAACACCTTTAAGTATCTTGCCGACAACCAGGATAAAATGACTTTGGTAAGAGTAGTGATACCAAGATTTTCAAACTTGTTGCTATGGTGCCCATAATGGATGTCCAATCCCCATTTTTGTTTAGGACCAACTACAGATCATGCAATTAAAACACTGTTTATATGAATATTTATCCAGGAGAACTGCAATAACAGCATTTTCAAGATGGCAAGTAATGGCTATAAGGGCTGTCTGGGTGGCATGATCATCCATTGAGGACAAGACGATCAAGATGGCTTTCCATGCCACACAATTTTCATTTAGGACCAAACTACAGGACTATAAGTCTTTTGGTAAAAATACACATGTTGATAATAATAATAATAATAATAATAATAATAATAATAATAATAATAATAATAAGAATAATAAAAATAATAAAGACTTTATTTAAAGAGGGTAACTCGAGTAGCTAAGAGCTAAATCTATCTTGAGGCCCTCATGCAACGGAATTTGTTTTAGACGAATCTCTGAAGGTACTGGATATATTGGGTTTGGAAGAAGGAAATAGAGTGGGCATTTCTAATCTCAACTGGAATAACTGGAATACTATTCCAGAGCAAAGTTCCAGAGTATTGGAAATTTTTTTAAAAGTAATTCCTTATTTGGTTTGGGAATTTTATACTGTTTGTTAGACATGGCCCGCAGGTGGAAAGTATTACCAGGTAGCCTATACTGGAATAGTGATTGTAAATTTTCAGGAGCACTATTACTGGATATCCTGTACATCAATTTGGCTTTTCTAAGATTCTTCTTTAATAGGCAATATTTTTAACTTATGAGCTAAATTTTCCTCGCTTTCTTTCTGTATTGATATTAGCCCATATGCTCTTTTTGAAGGTGTGCCAGCTTTTATAATTTGAATTACCCCATACTGTATTACAATAGTCTAAATAGGGTTGTATGCAACTGTTATAAAATAGTTTTCTTTGTCTTTCTGGGAGAAAATGTCATATCCAAATGAGAAGCCATAAACTTCAATTGACTTTTTTTACTGATATGTTTGATATGTTCATTCCATAATAGGTTATTGTCTACCAAAACACTAAGTAGTCTATCATCTATCCTTCCATGTCAGGCACAATTAATCACTATCAAGTTTTGTCCTTTTCTGCCGTGTTAAGATGAGTAATATTTTAGTTTTACCAGTATTTACCATCATGCCATTGCATGTGCATCAGTTGTCCAGTTTGTTTAGGGTATTCTGTAAAGAAATTTCGAGTTGACGTTTTATGTTTTGGATGTCTGACAATGTTGTGTCTGTAGATGATACTGAGTCCCTTAGTAAAAGTGGTGGGTCATTCATAAATAAATACAACATTCCATTCTGGAGAGTAGTAATAAAATAGGAATCTAGATCACTTAACTATTTTGAGATCTGGTTGGATTTTTATTGCTATTCTGTTTTGCAATACTTGGTGTCTGTTATGTGTGCAAATCAGGATGAAACATACAAAGGACACAATATCTTTTAATATATTAAAAATTCCTCAAATTCTTGCTTTTTACTCGTGAAACACAGTACACACGTACATTCTCCTGCCCAAGCATTTACCTCCTGTGGTGAGGATGTACCCCTCTAACCCTACATTTTCCTGCCCATGCATTTACCTCCTCTGTGGTGAGGATGTACCCCTCTAACCCTACATTCTCCTGCCCAAGCATTTACCTCGTCTGTGGTGAGGATGTACCCCTCTAACCCTACATTCTCCTGCCCAAGCATTTACCTCCTCTGTGGTGAGGATGTACCCCTCTAACCCTACATTCTCCTGCCTAAGCATTTACCTCCTCTGTGGTGAGGATGTACCCCTCTAACCCTACATTCTCCTGCCTAAGCATTTACCTCCTCTGTGGTGAGGATGTACCCCTCTAACCCTACATTCTCCTGCCCAAGCATTTACCTCGTCTGTGGTGAGGATGTACCCCTCTTGCTGCTTCTGTTCCAAAACCTCAATCTGTCTAAGCTTCTTCAGGAATCTCTTTGTATTTCTATTCTTAGCATCTTCAAAAGCTTCACCCTGTGGAAAGAAAAACCAAATTATGTAAATAATAATGGCACAATGGTTGGTAACAAAATAGCTCTCCATTATACTAGACCCTAACACTGCCATTCAGTAACCCCATTGTCCCCTCAGATCGCCCTTTATTACTCCAATGTCCTCTACCTCATAGTACACCACAACCTTCTCATACTGCCTTCTGGACACCACAGCCTTGTTCTAATGCCTGTCAGCATACATCACTGTCCCTCTACTATGTCCCTCATTACACTCCTGTTCCGCTTCTAATGTCCCTCATACGCGTCCCTCTTCTAATGTCCCCCCCCAAGTAAAAGTGTCACTCTCCTAATGTCCCTCTTTACACCACTGCCCTCTCCTAATGCCTGCCAGTATACACCGCTGTCCCTCTTCTAATGTCCCCCCATCCCCCTCTTATCAAGTCCATCAATATATCACGGCCCCTTTCTTTCTGCCACTCAGTGTACACCTGTCCCTCTTTTATAGCTCCTTGGTATACCAATGTCTCTTTTATCATCCCCTTCAGAATACCACTGTACTGCTTCTAATACCCCTCAGTACATGCATGTCTCCGTTATGATGTCCCTCAGTATACCACTTTACTGCTTCTAATACCCCTCAGTACATACCCATCTCCGTTATGATGTCCCTCAGTATACCACTTTACTGCTTCTAATACCCCTCAGTACATACCCATCTCCGTTATGATGTCCCTCAGTATACCACTTTACATGCACATCTCCCTTATGATGTCCCTCAGTATACCACTTTACTGCTTCTAATACCCCTCAGTACATACCCATCTCCCTTATGATGTCACTCAGTATACCACTGTACTGCTTCTAATACCCCTCAGTACATGCATATCTCCGTTATGATGTCCCTCAGTATACCACTTTACTGCTTCTAATACCCCTCAGTACATACCAGTCTCCCTTATGATGTCCCTCAGTATACCACTTTACTGCTTCTAATACCCCTCAGTACATGCACGTCTCCCTTATGATGTCCCTCAATATACCACTGTAATGCTTCTAATACCCCTCAGTACATATCCTTACCCCTTATGATGTCCCTCAGTATACCACTGTACTGCTTCTAATACCCCTCAGTACATGCACATCTTATGATGTCCCTCATTATACCACTGTACTGCTTCTAATACCACTCAGTACATACCCGTCTCCCTTATGATGTCATTCAGTATACCTCTGTACTGCTTCTAATACCCCTCAGTATATGCCCATCTCCCTTATGATGTCCCTCAGTATACCACTGTACTGCTTCTAATACCATTTAGTACATGCCCATCTAACTTATGATCCACCCTCAGTACACGGTCACTTCTAAAACCTTGCAATATATCGGTCTCTTCTAAATCCTCTCAGAATGTCAGTCTCTCTTCTAAAGCTTCCCAGTACACCCATTTATCTTCAAAATCCTCTCAGCACATTATTTTCTCTCAGTACAGCCATCTCAGTCCTATGATTCTCAGTTTACCAGTCTCTCTCCTACAGCTTCTCAGTACACCCATGTCTCTCCTAATGTCTCAGTCCACCACTGCCTCTCTTCTAAAATCTCATTACACCTATCTCCATTAAAAAACACTAGTCTCTCTCCTAGCCAATCAGTACTCTCATATCTCTCCAAAAGCATATCAGTGAGTACACCACTGCCTCTCATATAGACTCTCCTCAAACCCTGTCTGTCTCCTAAAGCCACTCAGTGCACACGTCTCTCTTGTAAAGCCCTCAGGACACCTCTCTCTCCTAAAGCCTCTCAAAACACCCCTATCTCACTTCTAAAGCTTCACAGGACACCAATTTTTTTCTAAAGCTTTCCAGTACTCATCTGACTCCTAAAGCTTCTCAGTACACTCCTGCCTCTCTCATGAAGCCTCTCAGTGCACAATCTCTCCTAAACCCCTCAGTACACCATTCTTTCTTTTAAGGCCTCTCAGTACACTTATCTCTCCTAAATCCTTCAGTACACCATTCTTTCTTCTAAGGCCTCTCAGTACACTTATCTCTCCTAAAGCCCTCAGTACACCATCTTTCTTCTAAGGCCTCTCAGTACACTTATCTCTCCTAAAGCCCTCAGTACACCCATCTTTTTCTAAGGCCTCTCAGTACACTTATCTCTCCTTAAACCCTCAGTACACCCATCTTTTTTCTAAGGCCTCTCAGTACACTTATCTCTCCTAAAGCCCTCAGTACACCACTCTCTTCTAAACCCTCTCGGTACTTTTTTCTCTGATTATAAAGCTTCTCAGTACACTCGTCTCTCTCTTAAAGATTCTCAAAACGCCCCTCACTTCTAAAGCCTCTCAGTACATCCATCTCTTCTAAAGCTTCTAAATACACTTTTCTCTGACTAAAGCTTTGCAGTACTCATATTTTTTCCTTAAGTCTCAGTACATCTCTCTCCTAAAGTTCTCAGTACACTCGTCTCCCTTCTAAAGCCTCTCAGAAGACCATCTCTCTCTCTCCTTAAGCATGCAGTACACTTGTCTCTTTTCTAAAGCTTCACACTACACTTTTCTTTCATAATGTTACTTCTCACTACACTGATCTCTCACCTATAGCCTCTCAATACTCTCATCTCTCTTCTAAAGCTATACTGAAAGACAGTATAGCGCAGTCCTTTTTGTAATATGGATCCTATTGCTTGAATTTTACTTCATCACTACTACTTATACCACCAAAGTTTAGTGCATACCTAAGATATAACAGGACATCAACAATAATAATAATAATAATAATAATATTTATTTACACTGAGACAACACTATACACACCAATCCAATGAACCAAATAATGGAATGCATTATTGTTTATGTTGCATACTTAAGTAGGGAAAGTGTGAAGAATATTTACTTCAGTAACGGATTGATCTGGTTCTTCAGCTGGACTATCTTTGAAGGTCTCATCTGCAATGAGATAATGAGATAATAGCCTAACATAATTATAGTGCTATAGGATCCAACTGTTTGTATAACTTTAGGATCAAGTGTAACTCAGTTGGCATTTAAGCAATACATACAATACATAGAAATCTATAAGCTAAAAAGAATGTAGAGAACATGACAGTGATATTACAAGGACTGATATGGACATCATGATAATGGGCAGACATGGGTGACTATTGGCTCCCTCCACACATATGGACATGACGATACTAGGCAGATGTGGGCAACATTATTGGACCCATCCAAAGACATGGACATAATGTTACTAGACAGACATGGGCAACGTTATTGGTCCCATCCAAAGACATGGACATAATGTTACTAGACAGATGTGGGCAACATTATTGGTCCCCTCCAAAGACATGGACATAATGTTACTAGACAGATGTGGGCAACATTATTGGACCCATCCAAAGACATGGACATAATGTTACTAGACAGATGTGGGCAACATTATTGGACCCCTCCAAAGACATGGACATAATGTTACTAGACAGATGTGGGCAACATTATTGGACCCCTCCAAAGACATGGACATAATGTTACTAGACAGACATGGGCAACATTATTGGCCCTCTACA
Source organism: Potamilus streckersoni (assembly GCA_016746295.1). Classification (NCBI taxonomy): domain Eukaryota; kingdom Metazoa; phylum Mollusca; class Bivalvia; order Unionida; family Unionidae; genus Potamilus; species Potamilus streckersoni. The sequence goes on along the minus strand of JAEAOA010001579.1, from coordinate 102,205 downwards.
CAGATATGGACATGACATTTACCTGACAGACATGGGTAACTATTGACCCTTTTTAAATATGGTCAGACAGACATGGATTAACTATTGACCCTTTTAAATATGGTCAGACAGACATGGGTAAAACTGTTGGCCTATCTTCATAGATATGGACATGACATTGAAGGACAGACATGAGTAACTGTTAGCCCCTTTTAGATATGGACAGGCAACACGGGTAACACTGTTGGCTTCTCTTGATAGATATGGACATGACATTGCGGACTGACAGGTAACACTAGTGGCCCACTCCTCAGATATGGATAATATTATGAATAATGACATTCATGTATATTAGGATTAATTACAAATGTTTCTCATATAATATTTTCAGGTATTCACATTGTTGGTCAGAATTTGTTTGATTTTATTCTGCAACACATAGTGATCAAAGGTCTGGAAATGTGATTCAAGACCACTAAAGCAATAGTAATCATTATGTTCAACTAAACAGTTTGTCAAGTTGACTTGCACTTCAAACACCTTTAGTACAGTTCCAAGCCCTATGGAGCTAAATAGCTCTTAACTTGATTAATTAAAAACAAAAATAAATTTATGTGGGCTCTGGCAGTCTCATCTTTCCTGCCACGAGACTACTCTAATCCACCTGCGATGCTAACCATATGTAACTACAGCCCTTCCTGCCTTTTTTTCTACAAGATTCGGAATATTCCCTTTAAGTCTTTTGCAATAAGAAACCTTTAAAAAAGGTTTATTATCCCTATCATCCTGAAAATGTATCACCTGTTGGATGCAATTTAAAAACATAATAGTAACAGCAAGATCGCATCAACATTTTAAAATAGGAATTTTTAATTTTGCAATTTGAGATTTAGTTATCCCACATGCATTTTTACTAGGATCAGAAGTGAATGTTAGTGCAAATTGTTCTAATTTTATTTCTCGTGAATAATATATTATTGGTTTATGAATTATTGTGCATCTGGAATCGTTTTGTGAACAACATATGCTATTTAGCTGAAGCTAATAAAGTATATCAACTATTTATGCTTCTGATTCATATTTTTAGTAGCACTAAATTCAAAAGCTACAAAAATTTTATCACTAATTAAATTCTGCTATTTAACACTTTGCTATTTTAAACTTCATTGATGTGAGAACTAGAAAAAACTTGTCAGCTGCAGAAATGTCTGCTACACTATACATGAAAAATTTAAAACACACCAGTAGAAGGTGTAACACAGGCCATGCTTCCAGCCAATCCAAAAGAAATTGGTCGTCTCACTCCACCATTCTGCACTGTTGGAACAACAAATGATGGTTGTTCCATTGAGCCACTGAAACTGACATCTGGATCTGCAAAGAAATGAATTTGAATGTTTTCATTTTTTCTTTTACTCCAATTAGAAGTCTTATTTTTGATCAGAACTTGGTCTTTCTTGATAATCCAACTAATCAAAACCACCATTTTGGTTAACTGAACATTTTACACCTTTGTGTCAATCAGAACATTTAATACACCTTTTTGACAAACAAAACATTTAATATACCATTATTGTTAACTGGAATATTTCATACACCATTTTTGTCAATCTGAGCATTTAATACATTTTTTGTCAATCAGAGCATTTAATACACAATTTGACAAAAAGAAAATTTAATATACCATTATTGTCAACTGGAATATTTCAGACACCATTTTTGTCCATCAGAACATTTAATACATCATTTTGTCAATCTAAGCATTTAATACACCATTTTGTCAATCAGAGCATTTAATACACCATTTTGTCAATCTGAGCATTTAATACACCATTTTGTCAATCTGAGCATTTAATACATCATTTTGTCAATCTGAGCATTTAATACACCATTTTGTCAATCTGAGCATTTAATACACCATTTTGTCAATCTGAGCATTTAATACACCATTTTGTCAATCTGAGCATTTAGTACATCGTTTTGTCAATCAGAGCATTTAATACATCATTTTGTCAATCAGAGCATTTAATACACCATTTTGTCAATTTAGCATTTAATACACCATTTTGTCAATCTGAGCATTTAATACACCATTTTGTCAATCAGAGCATTTAATACACCATTTTGTCAATCTGAGCATTTAATACACCATTTTGTCAATCTGAGCATTTAATACATCATTTTGTCAATCTGATCATTTAATACACCATTTTGTCAATCTGAACATTTAATACACCATTTTGTCAAACAGCATTTAATACACCATTTTGTAAATCTGAGAATTTAATACACCATTTTGTCAATCTGAGCATTTAAGAGATCATTTTGTCAATCTGAGCATTTAATACACCATTTTGTCAATCAGAGCATTTAATACACAATTTGACAAAAAGAAAATTTAATATACCATTATTGTCAACTGGAATATTTCAGACACCATTTTTGTCCATCAGAACATTTAATACATCATTTTGTCAATCTAAGCATTTAATACACCATTTTGTCAATCAGAGCATTTAATACACCATTTTGTCAATCTGAGCATTTAATACACCATTTTGTCATTCTGAGCATTTATTACATCATTTTGTCAATCTGAGCATTTAATACACCATTTTGTCAATCTGAGCATTTAATACACCATTTTGTCAATCTGAGCATTTAATACACCATTTTGTCAATCAGAGCATTTAATACATCATTTTGTCAATCTGAGCATTTAGTACATCATTTTGTCAATCTGAGCATTTAATACACCATTTTGTCAATCAGAGCATTTAATACACCATTTTGTCAAGCTGAGCATTTAATACACCATTTTGTCAATCTGAGCATTTAATACATCATTTTGTCAATCTGAGCATTTAATACACCATTTTGTCAATCTGAGCATTTAATACATCATTTTGTCAATCAGAGCATTTAATACACCATTTTGTCAATCAGAGCATTTAATACCATTTTGTCAATCAGAGCATTTAATACACCATTTTGTCAATCTGAGCATTTAATACATCATTTTGTCAATCAGAGCATTTAATACACCATTTTGTCAATCAGAGCATTTAATACACCATTTTGTCAATCTGAGCATTTAATACACCATTTTGTCAATCTGAGCATTTAATACACCATTTTGTCAATCTGAGCATTTAATACACCATTTTGTCAATCTGAGCATTTAATACACCATTTTGTCAATCAGAGCATTTAATACACCATTTTGTCAATCAGAGCATTTAATACCATTTTGTCAATCAGAGCATTTAATACACCATTTTGTCAATCTGAGCATTTAATACATCATTTTGTCAATCAGAGCATTTAATACACCATTTTGTCAAACAGAGCATTTAATACACCATTTTGTCAATCTGAGCATTTAATACATCATTTTGTCAATCTGAGCATTTAATACATCATTTTGTCAATCTGAGCATTTAATACATCATTTTGTCAATCAGAGCATTTAATACATCATTTTGTCAATCTGAGCATTTAGTACATCATTTTGTCAATCTGAGCATTTAATACACCATTTTGTCAATCAGAGCATTTAATACACCATTTTGTCAAGCTGAGCATTTAATACACCATTTTGTCAATCTGAGCATTTAATACATCATTTTGTCAATCTGAGCATTTAATACACCATTTTGTCAATCTGAGCATTTAATACATCATTTTGTCAATCAGAGCATTTAATACACCATTTTGTCAATCAGAGCATTTAATACCATTTTGTCAATCAGAGCATTTAATACACCATTTTGTCAATCTGAGCATTTAATACATCATTTTGTCAATCAGAGCATTTAATACACCATTTTGTCAATCTGAGCATTTAATACATCATTTTGTCAATCAGAGCATTTAATACACCATTTTGTCAATCTGAGCATTTAATACACCATTTTGTCAAGCTGAGCATTTAATACACCATTTTGTCAATCTGAGCATTTAATACATCATTTTGTCAATCTGAGCATTTAATACACCATTTTGTCAATCTGAGCATTTAATACATCATTTTGTCAATCAGAGCATTTAATACACCATTTTGTCAATCTGAGCATTTAATACATCATTTTGTCAATCAGAGCATTTAATACACCATTTTGTCAAACAGAGCATTTAATACACCATTTTGTCAATCTGAGCATTTAATACATCATTTTGTCAATCTGAGCATTTAATACATCATTTTGTCAATCAGAGCATTTAATACATCATTTTGTCAATCTGAGCATTTAATACACCATTTTGTCAATCTGAGCATTTAATACATCATTTTGTCAATCTGAGCATTTAATACATCATTTTGTCAATCTGAGCATTTAATACATCATTTTGTCAATCAGAGCATTTAATACACCATTTTTTCAATCAGAGCATTTAATACATCATTTTGTCAATCAGAGCAGTCTTTTGCATTTTTCTATGAAAATCCCTCAAAAATACTCCCATGGAGAAATACACATAAAAATAAGAAATCGCCAGCAAAGAGCCTCCACAACTGTCAAATGATCAAATACACAAGGTACAAATGTATCACACTGAAAACAGCATTCTGACACATCAAGAACACTTACAAATGTCTAATAAAGTAAAATTTGAAGAGAAAAAACTTAGGTTTCATGCAAAAGGAAATCAGTCCAAAAGTGGCCTTGGTGATATGACCATGGTTTTCACACTTTTCTAAAGATAGATTTCCAGGTCATTTCCAGGTTTTTTTGAAGTATGAAATTAAAGAACATTTAGATTATATAGCACACATTTTCTAAATCTAACAATGTCTCTCTTTCAAAACTCTCCAAAACATCTAAGTCAGAAAAGATGATCATGCACAAAACCACAAAATGTATCACACAAAACAAGTTTGATCATATTGCTGTAAATTGGAATGTAAAGTAATTTTAATGTACAGAATAAAAATTCTAACTTTATTGTCCTGATCTACATTATGTTGCTAAGTGGGAACAACATAATGAACATAGTTGTTTCCTTTCGAACCTATAATTCTAAAGAATTCCATAGCAATATATACATGCATCTTATAGAAAGTAAACATTTCCTATTACAATATTATCAAAAATAGATGCAAATAATAAAATATTGTGTATTATCAAAGGATTATATCAGGAGGTCATCAAAATTGGATAATGCACTTAGAAAAAAATGACTCAAAAACTAGGCAGCACGTCCAATAGTGTTCACACTTAACACATATTTTTTTATCAACATCAGTGTTATGATTATAGATCTAGAACAAAATGAGGCAAATCAGTACTCGAACAATTGGATTGTTAGAGTATTACAGGGCAATCTGGAAGACTGCATCAAGCATACAGTAAAACATTGACAAGTTTTAGAAGAACATGTGTACGTATGGCATGGTGTATACAATGTTTAAAATGTTTTCATGGAGGATTTTGCTTTATGAAAACTGAGCCTTTTCCACAAGTTACTTATGGTAACCATCTGTATTTAATGTCATTGATATGGTAACCATCTGTATTTAATGTCATTGATATGGTAACCATCTGTATTTAATGTCATTGATATGGTAACCATCTGTATTTAATGTCATGGATATGGTAACCATTAAGTACTGCATGTCATGGATATGGCAACCATCTGTAATGCATGTCATGGATATGGCAACTGTCTGTACAGCATGTCATGGATATGGCAACCATTTGTAATGCATGTCATGGATATGGCAACTGTACAGCATGTCATGGATATGGCAACCATCTGCAATGCATGTCATGGATATGGCAAGTGTCTGTACAGCATGTCGTGGATATGGCAACCATCTGTAATGCATGTCATGGATATGGCAACTGTACAGCATGTCATGGATATGGCAACCATCTGTAATGCATGTCATGGATATGGCAACTGTCTGTACAACATGTCGTGGATATAGCAACCATCTGTAATGCATGTCATGGATATGGCAACTGTCTGTACAGCATGTCATGGATATGGCAACCATCTGTAATGCATGTCATGGATATGGCAACTGTACAGCATGTCATGGATATGGCAACCATCTGCAATGCATGTCATGGATATGGCAACCGTCTGTAATGCATGCCATGGATATGGCAACTGTCTGTACAGAATGTCATGGATATGGCAAATGTCTGCAATGCATGTCATGGATATGGCAACTGTACAGCATGTCATGGATATGGCAACCATCTGCAATGCATGTCATGGATATGGCAAGTGTCTGTACAGCATGTCGTGGATATGGCAACCATCTGTAATGCATGTCATGGATATGGCAACTGTACAGCATGTCATGGATATGGCAACCATCTGTAATGCATGTCATGGATATGGCAACTGTCTGTACAGCATGTCGTGGATATAGCAACCATCTGTAATGCATGTCATGGATATGGCAACTGTCTGTACAGCATGTCATGGATATGGCAACCATCTGTAATGCATGTCATGGATATGGCAACTGTACAGCATGTCATGGATATGGCAACCATCTGCAATGCATGTCATGGATATGGCAACCGTCTGTAATGCATGCCATGGATATGGCAACTGTCTGTACAGAATGTCATGGATATGGCAAATGTCTGCAATGCATGTCATGGATATGGCAACTGTCTGTACAGCATGTCGTGGATATGGCAACCATCTGCAATACATGTCATGGATATGGCAACTGTCTGTACAGCATGTCATGGATATGGGAACTGTCTGTACAGCATGTCAAGGATATGGCAACTGTACAGCATGTCATGGATATGGCAACCATCTGCAATGCACGTCATGGATATGGCAACCGTCTGCAATGCATGTCCTGGATATGCTAACCATTAAGTACTTCATGTCATGAATATGGTATCCATCATTACTGCATGTCATGGATAAGATAACTGTATTGCATGTCATTGTATCCAGCAAAATTTTAATTTCATTTATATATTCAATATTTTTGGGCACTGTGTGAATAATATAATTTTTAATAAAAAAAAAATTGAATAAACATGATTACTTTGGTGAGTTTTTCAACAAAATTGAGGACTTTACAAGGACAAAATCATCTAACTGGGAATTCAAGGTGCTGCCAAGGCAACTCTAATGTTCAAAGATTTTCAAGGTTGTACAAACCATGAAAGCGATGTAGGCTCTATTGACATCTTGAAAGACCACCTTTGCTGGTAGAAGGGGATTGCTACCTGAACACTGCAAGCACCAACCATTTTAGGTTACTTCATTTACTGTTCTTATTTGAAGATTAAGTTTTGCCTCTGTCTTGGCCATTTGCAAAGAAGTCAGTGATCTATCTTGTCTCTATTCATAAGTGATCTTCCTTGTGTCTATTCATGAGTGATCTTCCTTAAGCCTATTCATGAGTGATCTGCCTTGCATCTATTCACAAGTGATATGTCTCATGTCTATTCACAAGTAATCTGTCTCATGTCTACTCACAAGTGATCTGCCTCATGTCTATTCACAAATGATCTGCCTCATGTTTATTCACAAGTGATCTGCCTCATGTTTATTCACAAAAGATCTGCCTCATGTTTATTCACAAGTGATCTACCTCATGTTTATTCACAAAAGATCTGCCTCATGTTTATTCACAAGTGATCTACCTCATGTTTATTCACAAGTGATCTGTCTCACATCTATTCACAAGTGATCTGCCTCATGTCTATTCATGAGTAAAATGTCTCATGTCTATTCATGACTGATCTGCCTTGTGTCTATTCATAATACACTGAGACAAAAATGGATCCTGGCCTACTGAAATGCAGCAAGATCACAACTGTAGGTCTACAATATACTAATGGTGCAGAAAAATTACATTTAGGTCCTCAATAGACTAAAGCTACAAAAAGATTAAAACTGTAGGTCCTCAGTAGAATAAAGCTACATTGCAAAGCTGGTATAATACAACCCATTCCCTTTTAACAAAATAATGTCATCACGAAATAAAACAATTATTCATTTTTCAACTATATTGGATTGGTGCTGACATAAACACAATGTGCGTGAACACAGCTGGTGTCAGCAACCTTTGCTGGTATTCATGCATGCAAGACATGTGGCAAGATGTCCCACCCAGTCACATTATCCCGATACCAGGCTGACCAGTCCTAACAATAACCTCTTAATGCTGAGTGCCAAAAGAGGTAGCTGTTAGTATCATTTTTGTAAGTGATGTGATGTTTTTATGATTTTTAATGTATGCTTAAAAAAAAAATTTCAGTGATATCACTATGATGTCTGCAGTGTGGCAGTTTATAGTGATGTCTAGCACTGGGGCATCATGCCACAGACATGTAGCATGATGTCCCACCCAGTCAAATTATCCTAACACCAGGCTGACCAGTCTCCTCTTAATGCTAAATGTCAAGCAAGGCAGCTGTTAGTACCATTTTTCTAAGTTGTTGGTATGACTTGGCCAGGATTCGAACACATGACCTCCTGCATCTAAGGCGGATGCTCTAACCATTCGGACACAGGAGCGGTCCAATCAAATAGAAAGTTCCATAAAGTTAAAAGTAAAATTAGTACAGTTCCAGTCTATCCCCCACATCAGAGGCAAAACTACAGTACCAGTCCTCTTTGCAGACACCAAGACACTCTACTATTTCATATTTTGCACAGGGTTGATTTTTAAAGAAAACGAATATGCCTAAGTTTCCTTGCTGGTTGTACTGACTTAAGTAAAAGATGCATATCGTAGGAATCATTACCTTTTTTTTTTCTTTTGGGGGTGGGGTGGAGGTGTATGATTGATGAGTGTAATGTGTTATAGAGAATAGAGCCTGGCCTTGCTTCAGATGTAGACCTGTCAATATACTATTATGCATAGTTATTTTCACTTCTTTAACTTCAGAGGTAAATTGTTTTAAAAAAAGAGCAGACAAATTTTATTGTTTTACATTTTGTATATTTGGTAATTCATTCATTACACTTTCAGAGGCTGGTATTGTCTGTTTACAGGGTATAATTAATTTCCCCTACTTTATTAACTGTTCATTTTAGATTAATTCAGGCTGATCTTTTTGGAGCACATGGGATAAAAAACTAAATTCTCAACCATTGCATGTGAAAATAACATATTGGTATGCCAAGTGTTACATGACAAGGTCTCGTACTCAGTACCAAGAAAAGAGTGAAAGCCAACAAGCTTTGTATATTTCAACAAAACAATTTATTTCCCTAGACAATATAAAAATTTGTAAATAGGACTTACAATCTGTGAATATAATCCAAATATGATTCTAAGAATAAAAGCACAAGTCATTTCACTAAATAGTCCTATAAGAATCCAGGTTAGAGTCCAGATGATGTATGAATATGGAGGGCAATGACGTCAGATGTAGTCCAATGCATGAATAACAACAATTCCTCACTTGAATCAGTCTTTGTTTCCGAATAATTCCAGAATTAATTCCCTTGAATATCTTTCAGAATTTTTTAAAAGAAATTCAACTTGTCGAGTGTCCAGGAAAATAAATTATTGAATCCAAAAATCAGATGAAGAATAAAGTATTCCGGCAACAAATTTAAAATAAATACATGCATAAACCTTGTTCTGTTTTGAATGACTCTGGCCAAACCAATATTAAGAATGTGTATTTACACTCAAAACATCACTTCAAATCTCACAAGATTGGTCATGTGATCTCTTATTACACTATTATTGTCATGTCCGCCAGTACAGACAGACTTAAAACCAATCATAAAAAATAGGTTGTTTACAGTGATCATGTGAAGAAAGTATGTCCGTGATGCTGACCAATCATTTTAACTTCCTATTGATTTGTTACCAAGGTAAGACAACCCTCACATAAACTTCACCTTACATCTGTCACTCTACCATTAGTTCATTATCTGTACAGCACCCTATTTCTTGGTGATCAAACTACTACTGGGATATCAGAGTAAGATAGAAGGAGGAAATCTAGCAATGGCAACTGGTACACAATGAATTTGTCAGTAAGGTGGAAGGCTGATGGCCTCCACACTGATATAAGAATAATGTGGTAGGATTGCCCACTACTGTAAAATGGCATCTGCATGGACCACTTTTGCATTGCCGCTATTGACACAGAGATATGCCTTTGCTGTGGTACACTCAAGACCAAAAGCAAAAGAAGAAAACAGCAAAAAACTGTCAACTAGCAGCTAACATCCTACAGCAAGTTACATAGGGCTTTAATATTCCTGAATAAAAGAATGCTCTTGGAGGAAACTGATACACACTAGATGAAGGAGAAAATATCATGCCTCAGTTTTTGATGCAGACAAATAGATGATTGATTGATTGATTTAATTTTAACGGCGCACCAGCACTTTTAGGCTATTTAGCGCCATACAGTAGGTCATATTTGTAAAAAGAAAGGTTCAATATCGACCAGCGATATAGTAAAAAATCCATAGTAGATAAATATAAAATGGTAAATGTTGGTAACAGTTAAAGATATTGGTTCCCGATCAACGGGAGATGTAAATGATGTATCTTGATGAAAAGATGTAAATAATAGTTGGTATTTGTATTAGTTAAAAATTAGTTTGGGTAAGGTCATAACAAGTTACAGTTTAAAATAAAGATTTACTTCCTTTAGGAAATCTAAAATACTAGTGATTTGAATAGTATCAAAAAGTTCCTGCATGTCGTGTACATTATAGTATTGATCACGCGTAGGTTGCAGGTCGGAACATGTGGTCATAGTGTTTAACAGTAAATGGTACATTGCAAGGAACTCACTCTGGTGGATCTTCACCTTTTAGTATGTATGAGTGGGTAATGTATGTATGACCGATTCTAATTCTTGCAATGACAACCTCCTCCCTACGAATAGTTCTGTAGGAAGGAGTCCATTCTCCCAAGATTGGTTTGATGGCATGAAGTTTGTTATTGATTGCATCATCCCATGATACCTGCCACTTTTGACGTAGATACTTTTTGATACAAGGTTTAAATTTAGAATATGGTAATTTAAAATCCGATGGTTCTAAAGATAGGGCCATCTTAGCAGCCTGGTCTGCTTCTTTGTTACCTCTAATACCAATATGGCTAGGTAGCCAACAGTATACTATATTGCATGAGGCACTAAGTTCAGAGTTTTTGATCAAAACATTCACCAATAGTGGATTATCTAGTTTGATATTGTGTAGTGCCTGAACAGACAAATAGAATTGTATAGACAAATTTGGCAACTTGCATCAATTCTTGTTGCAAATAGAATTGTATAGACAAATTTGGCAACTTGCATCAATTCTTGATGCTGACAAATAGAACCATACAAATAAATTGAGCAATAGTCTACCTTGATTATCACCAGCCACAGATATTGTCAAGAATGGGGATCTCTACTGAGAGTGGAACCACCCTAAGAAACTATTTTGTTTTGTTAAAGAAAACTTATTGACAAATGAAAAATAATTATAATTGCAGCTGAACTGGGAAAAACCTTTTTCTAGACACAAAGCATGAAGCTCACATTTTCATTTTTCAAATGAGAAAAACAGGAAGAGAGTTTTAAGGGCAGGGTTCACAAAAGTATATTAACCCAATGGTTCAAAAGATGGTCTTGGCAAAGATCACAACACACAAGGTTCCGTCAAGATATGGGTAAAAAAATGGTCAAAATACCTGACAAGATCTACAACAAACAAATCTGACTCAAAGGCTGAATCTTCAGAATATGAGCATATGGGTAACCATACAATATGAGCATATGGGTTACCATACAATATGAGCATATGGGTAACCATACAATATGAGCATATGGGTAACCATACAATATGAGCATATGGGTTACCATACAATATGAGCATATGGGTAACCATACAATATGAGCATATGGGTAACCATACAATATGAGCATATGGGTAACCATACAATATGAGCATATGGGTTACCATACAATATGGCATTTTGGGAACTTGAGCATATCAGTTAGGGTGGCCCAATAACCAAACTGCATCTTGTCTTAGACACATGGGTACATGGTGGGGGAGGGAGGAGGGCCCACATGGCTCTGTGTTCTTTTTGAGTTTTAGACTTTCTGGAACTATCTAATTGGCATGGCTGTAGGTTGTATCTAATTGGAGTGGCTGTGGGTTGTATCTAATTGGCATGGCTGTGGGTTGTATCTAATTGGAGTGGCTGTGGGTTGTATCTAATTGGTGTGGCTGTGGGTTGTATCTAATTGGAGTGGCTGTGGGTTGTATCTAATTGGAGTGGCTGTGAGTTGTATCTAATTGGAGTGGCTGTGGGTTGTATTTAATTGGAGTGGCTGTGGGTTGTGTCTAATTGGAGTGGCTGTGGGTTGTATCTAATTGGAGTGGCTGTGGGTTGTATCTAATTGGCATGGCTGTGGGTTGTATCTAATTAGCATGGTTGTGGGTTGTATCTAATTGGAGTGGCTGTGGGTTGTATCTAATTGGAGTGGCTGTGGGTTGTATCTAATTAGCATGGTTGTGGGTTGTATTTAATTGGAGTGGCTGTGGGTTGTGTCTAATTGGAGTGGCTGTGGGTTGTATCTAATTGGAGTGGCTGTGGGTTGTATCTAATTGGCATGGCTGTGGGTTGTATCTAATTAGCATGGTTGTGGGTTGTATCTAATTGGAGTGGCTGTGGGTTGTATCTTTCATATAAAGGTCAGCAGTGTAATATTGACAGGTAATCCTGAAAGTTAATCCCTATTGCAACCAAGTTTGAAGTTTCTCATTAGACCTAAAAAAATGATATACTAAGTATATACAACTATAAATAAAGTATCAAACATGGTGATCTTTTGGTAACTTGTTCAACATGTTTGAAATCTGACAATGTCACATCCCATCTCATATCTCACAGATTTTATGACAGGCTACTTCCCCTAGTCTTCATTTCAATGCCTTTAAAAAAGGGAAATACTCAGTACCTCTCACTGCCATACTCCCTCGTCCAATACTGAAAATCCCAGGTGGTGGAGGAGCAGTTGATCGATGAATCCCATTCACTTGTTCCTGTTGAAGAACTCCAGGTTTCAGGATGCCCCTTCCTCTTCCATAACTCCGCCCCTTTCCTGGTTTTACCACTTGGGCTGGCTCTTGATTCATTGATCCTGTAATGCAAACATCAGAGCTGATGATTTATGCAGATAAATGCTTGTTTATTAAAATTGTATAAATTTTTATCCGGTCAAAATTATGTGAGTTGTATTTTTAAAAACTCAATAATTAGAAATTGCCAAAGAAATCTGAATCAGCAGGATAATTTCTGTAAATATTTCAAGCAATGCTGATATTGGAAAATTGTGAGTGAGCATTTAACAGCATCAGCAATTAAAATTTCAAGTGTGATAACAGTTTCTCTCTTCAGTTCAGGTTCTGGGCATCCCCAAATCATATACTGCTAACAGGGGGCCCAGAGTGGCCCAAAGCGCTGACCGTTACAGATCACTGCCATCTCACCTCCGTCTGCGTGAGTTCGAGTCCAGACTTGGCTAACGTGGGTAAGTAAGAAAGCCTGCCAGTAGCTTCTCGTAGGTCGGTGGTTCTTCCTTGGGTTTTCCAGGGTTCTTCCTCCACCATTAATACTTGCCGCCATGTATAGCCTATCTTGTGCTGAAAATGGTGTTAAACCCTACAACAAAAACAACTACAACAACATATATTGCTAACAATGGTGGAAATTTGGGTTATAGATCACTGCCATCTCACCTCTGCATGGGTTTGAGTAAAGGATTCGGCGAATGTGGATATGTGAAAAAGCTTGCCAGCAGCTTCTAGTGGGTCGGTGGTTCTTTCCGGGGATTTCCTGGTTTCTTCCTCCACCATTTATACTGGCTGCCATGTATATAGCCTAACGTGCACTGAAAATTGGCATTAAGCCACACAACTGATTTAAAATGGTAGATACAGTATCGGGTAGCTATAAATTCCACTCACTGCCTTAAAATCGTACATACATTATCTGATAGCTGTAATTTCCACTCACTGCCTTAAAATGGTATATTTTGTATCAAGAAGCTGTAATTTCCACTCACTGCATTAAATTAGTGTGTTATGAGATCACCTTTTTTTATAAAAAAGTACAATTTATTCAAATATTAGAAAATTCAACATTTATTCAAACTCATTCTTCGTTCTAATGACACTGGAAAATTCCATGATGAAGGATGTGATACAATTCATAACTTGGCTTGAGAGATGAGGTCAGAACAAGAAAGCCAAATTCTAACTGAAAGGGTCAGTTATGTGACCATGATGGTGCCTGTGCATATAATGAAATGACAGGTAATGAATATTACTACAATATTGGCAGAGAACAGAACACTATCAACTTGATCAAGAAAGGCCTTTATCATATATTACCATATTGCTTCAAGGTTCATACACCTTTAGTGTGACAAAGGACTTTTCAAGGATTTTATCAGGAAAGTGGATGCCAATCTACAGACAGGCATACTCTTATCTCATAGTTAGGTAGAAGCTGTCTCTTCTCCAATATAGTCCGTGGGATTATTGGGATGCTGATAAAAATGAGAAAACAAATTATAATTTTTTTTAGCAGGATACACCAGAAAATCGCGTAATCCAGATATATTTAAGTGTAAGGCATAATTTAGTGGAATAAAGTGTAACGATTATGCCAATAGCGTAATAATAGGTATGTATGGAACTGGCTTGAGGTCACTGTATGCATAAGCACTTCCTTCAACTGAACTCATGAAAAGCTTATCCGTACGGTCCTTTGATGGATGGAATACCAACAACCTTTCTGTTGGGATGCAGTTGTGCAGCATTTGAATCAAGTCTTCATTCAGCTTTTGGCAACTGACCTACGGAACTTATCCATTACACTTCGTATATAGCGATTTGCATAATTTATTTGTATGTGAAGTTGTCAGCGGCAGACAAAATTGATTTCTAGAATAACTTCAATGCAAGATATGATGCATTCACACATCTTAAAATTGTCCACTGTGAAAGTATGTTGCGGTTCACCATGTGACAATCAATGAAAATTTACAGGTGCTTTTACAAGTAGATGAAAGTACAGCGTGTAGAAAGCAGCCTTTCTGTTGACAGACATACAGATGTAATTAACGTCCACAGTTTGGTCACAATGACAAAAACGTCAAACAATAGGCTTCCGATAGACTTTTAAAATTTAGATCGTATGCTGAAAATCAGAAGCTTGAATGTACCATTGTTGTATATTGTGACCATTGTTGTATATATTTGACATCATTTTTTGTTTCGAGATTTTAAACAGCTGATTCACCATGATTTAAAGTACAAAAATCTACCACTGCCATGGAAAAATAATCAACAAAGAAGAATGATCATTGGAAAAGAGTCATGCACTCTGTAATCAATTATGTATCACATGTTGTAAACCACCAAATAGCAAACAGTTTTATTTTGATTACATGACATAATGGGATAAAATGAAACTTACGTACATTCATTTGAAATAATTTTATATTTCATGGACCGAGACTTTTTTCAAGTACTTCTGAAACTAAAAATGATTTTCAATTCAAATACTTTGCAAGATACCATGAGAACCTTGTGCCTATATATCTATGCCTTTCTGACAATGCTACAATGATTAGCACACCATTCATTTGCCCACCTCTCCCTATTCCCACACTGTAATTAAACACTGTAGCAGGCAACGTGGCTGGAGTCGAATTTGCAGTTGCCTGGGAATAGTTACTGGGGATAGAAAACGGACGACGCAAAGATCTCTCTTCTTCAGCTATCTGTTCTTCCTGCTTCATTGATGACCACTCTGCCCTGCAAGAGTTAAGTTTATATTTCAGCTGAACATGGCCTACAATACAGCAATTTAAGGTACTGAAAAAAATCTAAAGATTATGTTTATGTGTAAGCGAATAAGAATGTTCCCACATGGACATAAAATTATAAGCATTAGGTTAAAAAAAAATATGCTTCCTACTGCATTGGTTTTAGAATCAGGGTGGGAACATATATTTAAGGGGTTTATCTTTTTAACCACTGGAGAAAAAAGGATCAGCAACAGAAAACTAGAATTGAATGTCAAGCAAATGTATAATGATCATTTCTATCCAACCTATGTACTTGTACATTTTCTACTGTACAGTGTACAGCTGTACAATGAATAATGCTAAGAAGCATCTGTACATTGATCACATCAAAACACTGTAAACTGACCACTTCTATGAAATATCTTAAAATTTTGTTTCCTCAATGCCTGATGTTTCCCCAGATACAAATTTACATTAAATTTCACCTGTACAAATTTGTTTCTGTCATACACATGTGAATATGTAAAAATCTTTATGAAGGTGTTGAGGATCTGCCAGCTAAACAACAAAAAACCCCTACCAATGGTGATTTTGTAATGACAGGGCTGGATTGCAAAGATACACAACAGTATCCTTTATTTCACTGTTGGTAAAACCTGTCTTATACTGCCTCTGCTATGAGTAAACACCTGTTTATTTCTCACCCTATTATACACAGATCTGTCACCCTGGCTTTTGTGGCAAATATATATGCTATGACACTGCTAGGAGCAAACACATTTAACAACAGGTCACCACCATCAACTTTTTTTGGTAAATATTTTGTAAAGACAACTGCTTAAAAAGTAAAGACTATCCTAAGCAAAATTATCTTTTTTAAAAAATCAGGTTAGCTACTGGTTTCTCCACTTTAAAGAACATGTACTGTCATTTGGTATAGACTGTAAACTGGCCCAAATCATGTCAATATGCACTATCATTTGAAAGTAATAGCCAAGGATACACATTAATTGAAGCCAAGGATACACATAGATTGAAGCCAAGGATACACATTAATTGAAGCCAAGGATACACATAGATTGAAGCCAAGGATACACATAGATTGAAGCCAAGGATACACATTAATTGAAGCCAAGGATACACATAGATTAAAGCCAAGGATACACATTAATTGGAGCCAAGGATACACATAGATTGAAGCCAAGGATACACATTAATTAAAGCCAAGGATACATATAGATTGAAGCCAAGGATACACATTAATTGAAGCCAAGGATACACATTAATTGAAGCCAAGGATACACATAGATTGAAGCCAAGGATACACATAGATTGAAGCCAAGGATACACATAGAATGAAGCCAAGGATACACATAGATTGAAGCCAAGGATATACATTGATTGAAGCCAAGGATATACATTGATTGAAGCCAAGGATACACATTGATTGAAGCCAAGGAAACACATAGATTGAAGCCAAGGATACACATTGATTAAAGCCAAGGATACACATAGATTGAAGCCAAGTATACACATTGATTGAAGCCAAGGATACACATTGATTGAAGCCAAGGATACACATAGTTTTAAGGGTTGAATTCTTTTTTTATCTTTTGTCAAAACTAATACAGACCACTAATATCAAAATATCTTTTTATAGGTGCCAAGGACACACAATGTGAGACCCTTTGTAGTTTACCTTTAGTCAAAACCTGCACAACAATCACAATGTCATAACCGGCTTAACATTTTATAGGACTTCAATGTAGAAGTTCAGTTAATATGTAATGCCTGGGCTGAAAGAGGTCTTTGTATGGTTTTTAATATTACATTATGAGAATTGTTTTCTGGATTTTATTGTCAGTTTTTAAGCTTGCTTTGTTTCTTTTATGATGTTACAGTCATTACAACACATAACAACAAACCATTATTTGTGCACTTTGGTACAGATTATGTTTATAAAGTTAATCCCATTACATCATCAGTAAGGCCTTTGACTTTGTCTCAAGATAAATTTTTTCCTTTTCTGGAAGAGTTAATTTTGATTTCATTCATTAGTGTGTATGTGTACACACACACATACACATTTATGATAAAAAAACAACATGTAGAACACATGACTGGCTTCACTTCATTGCTTCACCAGACTGATATCTCCACTCCTGATGACACTTGTCCTAAATTATGTAAAAACAGGTGAAACAAGATAGAAGAACTATTTTGGACGTAGCTGTTTTTATATTATCTGATGGAGTTAGATCAACGTTTTTTCAACAGAAATTATCCTATGGACATAAAAAATTTGGCTTATCTAAAAGTACAACTTAAATCTTAAAAAACTTAAAACTTAAAAGTACAACTACAATGTACAATCAAAACAAAATGATATCATTCCTTTTGTTACTGAATATAATCCAAGCTTGCCTAATATAGGCAGGATTATCAAAAAATATTAAGAGTTATTAAAATTATTATGTAATGAAAGTGTTAAATCGCTACACCAAAGCAAACTAGCACTTGTTTATAAAAGTACTAAAAATGTTAGATTTTCTAATTAGTCACAAACTAGAAAAAAAAATAAAAATGGATAAACAACTAAATGTAATAGATCTAGATGTTAGCACTGTTTCTTCATTAATAAAAATACTTCTTTCAGCAGTAATAAAATGAAAGAAACATTTTGAAATGCATAGTGATACTAACTATGCAACATCAAAAATTATATCTTTGATCATATGCAAAAATTGTGGCTTCCAACCATTCAACAAATATTCAGACATATGAACCAACATAAATCGGACAAAAAAATTATATTTATCAATTTTTTTTCATCTCATTTCACATATTGTAATAACAGTTCCCATAGTATGCAAAAGTTTATATATCTTATATATCAAATTTTTATTTTTGAAATATATATTCCAGCTTTCCCAACAGCCTCACCAAACTGCAATAGATGATAATACAATTAATCAATGATAACATGAACTCCTTAAATGCTAGAACAGCCAATGAAAAAGGACAAACCACTCAAGGAAAACTACCTTAGTTCTCTTTGCAATTCATAAGCTAATACATGTACATGTTATCTTATTCATATTTCATGACAAACATATACCTTTGTTGCCAAATAAAATTATATTCATAGGAATGCATGCAATATTTTAACAAGAATCATGAATAAGGAATGCATGTACATTCTGTTTACTCATCCTTCTATACAATGCTGAATTTCGACCAAGGAAACTGGTCCTTTTACACAAAGCTGTTATGTCAGAACAACATTCTTGACATTTCTTTCTGTCTGCAGTAGGAGGATTCTCTCAAGATCGTCTTTTTTTGTAATCTTCATAAAATATTTAAACAGCAAGTCGTTACTCAAATAATATTGTCTGAGAAAATGACCGAAAGACAAAACCTAAATTCAGTGATGATGCCAGCTGGCTAGCTTGATGGATGGGCAGCCAGACTTCTAAAAATGCATTATCAGCCCAAAAGCATTAAATAATTTGCGATCCATCAACAATCATAAACCAACTCACATTTTCTGGTCAATTGGTACATTCCAGCATGAAGTAATTTGCAATCCATCAACATAAAAAAAAACCCAACTCACATTTTCTGGTCAATTGGTACATTCCAGCATGAGGGGCCACGAATGGCCGAGTGGTCTGTTAAGGATCACTGCCATCTCACCTCTGTGTGAGTCTAGGATTCGGTGAATGTGGATATGTGAGAAAGCTTGCCAGTAGCTTCCCGTGGGTCGGTGGTTCTTTCTGGTGATTTCCCGGTTTCTTCCTTTACCATTAATACTGGCCGCCATGAATAAGCCTATTGTGTGCTGAAAAATGGCGTTAAGCCCAACAACAACATTCCAGCATGAAGTAATTTGCAATCCAACAAGGTAAAAAACCAACTCACATTTTCTGGTCAATGGGTACATTCCAGTTTTTCTTGAGATCCTTCTTCTCCGATGTGCTAAGCCTGTCATGGAGAAAAATCAAACTACTGAAAATACTGATGACAAGGATGGATGAAATGCTATTAATTAAAATAAGATCAGCTGGAAGATTACAACTCCAATAAAGTCTATTCACGGTCATTTTAATTACTATAAACATATTGCTCTAATCAAATTTTATAATATTCCAACATTGTCACAAAAAATTTACTATAACATCTGAAGCATTATTGAAGGAACAAGTTTATTAATTTTCTTTTATCAGACAATGGTTACAATGCCATAACGTCAAGGGGATTGAAATCCCTCAAAGCTATGTTGTTTTTTCTTAAAAGCAATTTAGATTATTGTTCTGGTGAAAATTTAGTTATAATAATGCAACATTCATTTACTAGCATACATACTTTTAGCAACAACTCTTTTCCAAGCATGATGAAAATACAACTTTATTTGATTCTTACTTCATGCAATACTTATTTGGCCATGCAATTTTTTTGAAAAAAAAAAACAGAAAGGCAACATCTTGTTAAGGATTGTCCACAATATTTTCTTGAATTTCAATCAAAAGAAACAATGTTTTTAAAATAAATCAGTTTTGAACACAATAAAATGTGTAGATGGAAAACATTTTCTCATTACTTAAAATGGCAAAGGTTTTTATAGTAAGAGCTAATGGGAACCCAGGAGAGGGTAATTTCAAAGTTGAGTAGTTGCCCATATCTGCCAATCCCCAAGTACAAAAATACTGACTGCTTATAAAAAAAGACTAATTTCCAGTAACAAATACTGTGTTTAAAACTTTAATGCCAATATAACTTTTTACAGTACAGTAATATATTTAATTATTTAATGTTAAAGTTATATGCGCTGCACTCTTGCTTTCTCTGAATTTTAGAAGGTACAAGAGTGCAACACACAGAATCAGGCTATTTTTAGTGGCATTTTTCACACCTTTATTTTTCTTCAATCATTATCCATTACAATGTACCATCTTTCAGGGCCGCATGGTCTAAAGCGCTCACCGTTCCAGATCATTGCCATCTCACCTCAGCTAGCATGGGTATGTGAGAAAGCTTGCCAGTAGCTTTTAATGGATCAGAAGTTCTTACCAGGGTTCTTCCTCCACCAGTTATACTGGCCACAATGTATAGCCTATCTCGTGCTGAAATATAGCAATAAACCCTATAACAACAACCATCTTTCCCTGAAAATCTGAATTGTGTGATTTTTTTCTTTCTGAACTATTTTTATTCTAGCACATGAGTAAACCTTTCCAATTTTGCTGTCTGGAAAACTTATGTGAAATAAATTGCCAGCAACACTAGCAACTAAATGAGAAAGGTTCATTTCTAAAAGAAATTTAGTAAGCTGAACTATAATCAAAATGCATCAAGGTTCCCTCTGGTATTTATATAAATTGTAAGTTCAGGCTAAGTTGTTGATGATGAAGCACAAGCTGACATTTATTTGCTTTTCATGCTGTTTTATGTCATAGGCACCTCCATGATCAGCATCAAAATCACACAATTTGCAAAATGACAAGCTTTCTCCTTCACTACATGGTTTCACAAATCATAACAAGATGGCACAAATGTCCTTCCAATTCTGTTTCCTTTTCTTTCTTGGAGATAATTCTAAATCTTGCTTCCTTTTTTGACATGATTAGAAGCTGAATATTACGAAGATGAGACACAGTGATAGTGGCCAATCGTTTGCAGAATCCAATATGGTTGCTAAAGACGTGCATGACAGCCTCAATTACGAATGAAACATTCATATTTTTAACTCTACTCTTATACATGTGATACATATCCATCCAATTGGAACTGAGTGACTGTACAAAACAGAAAATTGCAAGGATATTGTTACCAATAAAATTTAAAAGTAAAATTTTTTAACAACATACACCCTAATTCCAGTCCAAATTACAGGACAGCTATGGAAAAATTGGGACATTTGGCACCTATGGTCACCCATAATGCATCATAATTCTATCACAAACGACAATCACTAACAGGTGTTCAGCTGCATTACTGTTTATGGAATCCAATATTGAACACAATTTTTCATTAATTTTGAAAAACAAAATAAAGCAAAGTCCAATACAAATTCTGACCCTGAAGTAAAATTTTCCTGGACTACAATAACACATATGAAAATTCTTTAATTCTTTAAAGTCAGTGACCTTGATCTTTTGACCCCAAGACTGATTGTCTTCCTTACCCACAGAAATCCCAAAAATTCAACAGAGTTCTTCTTGCCAAAAAATTCAACAGTTTTTCCTGCCCCAATTGGAAGTTAGAAACAGAGATTAGCAATTTCAACTTATTGTTTACTGCCTATTGTATTCCCCTGACACATCCATACTATGCACTGCCTATTGTATTCCCCTGACACATCCATACTATGCACTGCCTATTGTATTCCCCTGACACATCCATACTATGCACTGCCTATTGTATTCCCCTGACACATCCATACTATGCACTGCCTATTACCTCCCATCAGAGCTCAGATAAGCCACTGCGCCAAAAAACTGAAATCTGCTCTCAATACACAGGACAAAATTTTCTAGACTGAATTGGCCAAAAATATTGGTTATCCCTGCATACAAATAAATTGGCCAAAAGTATTGGTTATCCTTGTATACAAATGAATTGACCAAAATAATTGGTTATCCTTGTATACAAATGAATTGACCAAAAGTATTGGTTATTCTTGTATACAAATGAATTGACCAAAAGTATTGGTTATCCTTGTATACAAATGAATTGACCAAAAGAATTGGTTATCCTTGTATACAAATGAATTGACCAAAAGTATTGGTTATTCTTGTATACAAATGAATTGACCAAAAGTATTGGTTATCCTTGTATACAAATGAATTGACCAAAAGTATTGGTTATCTTTGTATACAAATGAATTGACCAAAAGTATTGGTTATCCTTGTATACAAATGAATTGACCAAAAGTATTGGTTATCCTTGTATACTAATGAATTGACCAAAAGTATTGGTTATCCTTGTATACAAATGAATTGGCCAAAAGTATTGGTTATCCTTGTATACAAATGAGTTGACCAAAAGTATTGGTTATCCTTGTATACAAATGATTTGACCAAAAGTATTGGTTATCCTTGTATACAAATAAATTGGCCAAAAGTATTGGTTATCCTTGTATACAAATAAATTGACCAAAAGTATTGGTTATCCTTGTATACAAATGAATTGACCAAAAGTATTGGTTATCCTTGTATACAAATGAATTGACCAAAAGTATTGGTTATCCTTGTATACAAATGAATTGGCCAAAAGTATTGGTTATCCTTGTATACAAATGAATTGGCCAAAAGTATTGGTTATCCTTGTATACAAATGAATTGACCAAAAGTATTGGTTATCCTTGTATACAAATGAATTGACCAAAAGTATTGGCTATCCTTGTATACAAATGAATTGACCAAAAGTATTGGTTATCCTTGTATACAAATGAATTGGCCAAAAGTATTGGTTATCCTTGTATACAAATGAATTGACCAAAAGTATTGGTTATCCTTGTATACAAATGAATTGACCAAAAGTATTGGTTATCCTTGTATACAAATGAATTGACCAAAAGTATTGGTTATCCTTGTATACAAATGAATTGGCCAAAAGTATTGGATATCCTAGCATACAAATAAATTGGCCAAAAGTATTGGTTATCCTTGTATACAAATGAATTGGCCAAAAGTATTGGATATCCTTGTATACAAATGAACTGACCAAAAGTATTGGTTATCCTTGTATACAAATGAATTGAACAAAAGTATTGGTTATCCTTGTATACAAATGAATTGGCCAAAAGTATTGGTTATCCTTGTATACAAATGAATTGGCCAAAACTATTGGTTATCCTTGCATACAAATGAATTGGCCAAAAGTATTGGTTATCCTTGCATACAAATGAATTGGCCAAAAAGTATTGGTTATCCTTGCATACAAATTAATTGACCAAAAGTATTGGTTATCCTTGTATACAAATGAATTGGCCAAAAGTATTGGTTATCCTCGTATACAAATGAATTGGCCAAAAGTATTGGTTATCCTTGCATACAAATGAATTGGCCAAAAGTATTGGTTATCCTTGTATACAAATGAATTGACCAAAAGTATTGGTTATCCTTGTATACAAATGAATTGGCCAAATGTATTGGTTATCCTTGTATACAAATGAATTGGCCAAAAGTATTGGTTATCCTTGTATACAAATGAATTGACCAAAAGTATTGGTTATCCTTGTATACAAATGAATTGGCCAAAAGTATTGGTTATCCTTGTATACAAATGAATTGACCAAAATTATTGGTTATCCTTGTATACAAATGAATTGGCCAAAAATATTGGTTATCCTTGTATACAAATGAATTGGCCAAAAGTATTGGTTATCCTTGTATACAAATGAATTAGCCAAAAGTATTGGTTATCCTTGTATACAAATGAATTGGCCAAAAGTATTGGTTATCCTTGTATACAAATGAATTGGCCAAAAGTATTGGATATCCTTGCATACAAATGAATTGACCAAAAGTATTGGTTATCCTTGTATACAAATGAATAGGCCAAAAGTATTGGTTATCCTTGTATACAAATGAATAGGCCAAAAGTATTGGATATCCTTGTATACAAATGAATTGGCCAAAAGTATTGGTTATCCTTGTATACAAATGAATTGACCAAAAGTATTGGTTATCCTTGTATACAAATGAATTGGCCAAAAGTATTGGTTATCCTTGTATACAAATGAATTGGCCAAAAGTATTGGTTATCCTTGTATACAAATGAATTGGCCAAAAGTATTGGTTATCCTTGTATACAAATGAATTGACCAAAAGTATTGGTTATCCTTGTATACAAATAAATTGGACAAAAGTATTGGATAAAGCAGAAAATATAATGCTTAAGCAGCGAATCTAGCAAAAAGTATTTCACAAGGATTTACAACTTACTTTATATGTACTACATTCTTCTATTACATATCTGGCTAGTTTTCTTTATTTCTTCTACCATGCTGTAGTCAATCTCACATTTTCTAAGCAGAATTGATGTGGATGTTAACTATTCTAGAGAAAGAAAGACTGAATGGATTTTAACTATTCAGCTACATTTTAATCATAATATCTGTACATATCTTGGAGATATGCCAACTTCCAGGTCCTAACTTAGCTTCTGGCAGTTTGGTACAACTCTGCCGGGGATTGAACCCACAACCTCCCACATCTGAGGTGGATGCTTTAACCACTAGGCCACCAAAGTGGTCAAAAAGCAAAACTACTGTTGTACAATAAGCTAAAATGCTTGCTACTGGGCCAACTGTACTAATTGGCTAGTTCTAATAATATTGCAACTAGCTGTAACGGACTGTTTCGGCTGATATCACACTAGCATTTAACAGGGAAAATTTGAAATAACTGAGAATTGGGAAATTAGTGACCATTTAGTGTTGAAAGTCGTGAACATCAAAATCGTGAGGGTTGGCAACTATGTTGTTGCCAACTCTAAACAATCATCTTGGGAAAAATTCTTTTGAGTGTGTCATTGAATTCAATTTGAGTAGGTATTAATTATTAACGATTTAATGTTATCCTGTGTTTGTGTTTATCAATTAAATAAGAAACTCTATCTGAAAAACAAAAAAAGAAAAAAAAAAACTCCAATGTTTGTGGACTTACCCTGGTAGATTTACAAACTTAAACTTGGAGAAGTGAGACGGATCCACTCCAATTCGGGGATTACTGGATGCCTCTAAATAACAAAGGAAAATGTATATATTTGTTTACTGGATGCCTCTAAATAACAAAGGAAATTGCTTATCTCTGTTTCAGACAAATACATCTAGAATATTTAATAATGTAAGCCAAAGGTCTCCTCATTTCATTTTGTCAATGTTTCCTTGACAACAGCAACTACAACACTGAAAAATCTAAACCAAAAAAACTTTCATCAGAAATGCAAAACTAAATCATCACAGAACTGTTTGACTTGGAAAAGCTGCAGAACATAGCAGCCAGCCAGTAAGAAAACTAAATTAACAGAATTTTGTTCATAATGTATAATGATTGATGCCAGGATTTAACACAGTGATGAATCCTGTTTTGGTCATGTATAAATCATGCATAACATCCAAATTTTCATCTCATCTGCACACCCAAATTTTGGTACCAGCACTTCAAATGGGAATTAAAAAGTACATTACACAGACCCAGATTTTCTGTTCCATAACGCACTGGTAGATCAGGTCCAAGTTGTTCATGTGATTACTCCACATACTTTAATTTTTTTTTTTTTTTAAAATTAAAAGCAGATTACAAGTGACTACAACATCTGATATCCTTCTAAATGATGACAGAAAGTATTTTGACATCACTTAAGTGATCATTTGGGGAAAAATGACAGGAAGAGAAACATTGCAAAGAAAATTTAAAATAAACTTATCCCATTTCTTTGTGATCTGAGAATTTAACTGAAAATTCACATAATTATTAAACCTTTAAGATTATGATAGAAAAATAAGAACAAAATTTTTTTTGAAGTTCAAGTGTATCAAGACTAATGCATATTAGTAAATTTTAGCTAAAAATGCCAAATAGACAAAAAGTGTGTGATTTAGATGCTTAATGCATCTTTAAAATTTTTTTGTCATATTGCTATGTCTGCAGTGAGACAGTTTAGTGATTTTCAGCGCTGGAGCATCATGTCGCAAACATGTAGCATGATGTCTCTCCCACTATCATGACACCAGGCCAACCAGTCCTAAATTAACCTCATAATGCTGAGCGCCATGCGAGGCAGCTGTTAGTACAGTTTTAAAAAGTCTTTGGTATGACTCGGTTGGGGTTCGAACTTGCAACCTTCCGCATCTGAGGCGGACGCTCTACCACTTGGCCATTGGAATGGTCTAGACAAAAAAAATATTTCTTTGTTACGACATATAAAACTGAAATGCCTATAATAATAATGTAATATATGTAGGAACAAATAAGGGCTGTTCCAATAAAACATACTTGGGACAACCGGGGAGCAGGCAGCCATTCACCCATATATGTAATTTAGAATTTTATTGTTTTTATATCATCTTGATGTATTTTTTTTTTAAAGTGTGATGCAATAATCTGTGTGCTGAAACCTTCTCTCATAAACCAGAGACAAAATTTTCAAATTAATATTGGCTGTGTCTAAGCCATTTTCATTTAGAATAAAGTAGATACCATTACTCATGCTGATATGATTATTCATTCAGGAGAATGAGAACTTAAGTATGTTCACTGTGGCCACAGGACTAGATCATAATTAGTCATTGTCAACAGTCATTAGTCATAATTAGTCATTGTCAATTAGTCATTGTCATTAGTCATTGTCATAATCATCATTGTCAACAGGACTAGATCATAATTAGTCGTTTTGGCTAAAATATCAAATTGACTTTCCAATTTAGAAGTAACAATAACAAGATTTTAAATATGGATGGTATGGTGGCTATAATGTCAAAATCATATCACGTTCATCTAGTATCACCTAGACATCTTAAAAAGGTTTCAGGTGAAAACCCCATGCCAATATGATGATTTACTGCTCAGAAGTTGCAATACAAATATTTTTAAGATGGCTGCAATGGAAGCCATATTATTATATGTCAGATCAGTGCCATTTTCCTTCTGTACCAAGATGTCATAAAATAATTTATGTACCAAAATGCCATATAATGACTTTTGTACCAAGATGTCATAAAATAACTTATGTACCAAGATGTCATATAATGACTTTTGTACCAAGATGTCATTAAATAACTTATGTACCAAGATGTCATATAACTTTTGAACCAAGATGTCAAAAAATAACTTATGTACCAAGATGTCATATAATGACTTTTGTACCAAGATGTCATATAATGACTTTTAGTGAAAAATCCATGTTGATGTACCACAAATTCAGGAAGACTTACAAGAAGACTTTCAAGATGGTTACATTGGAAACTATGGAGATAATCGTTAGAAGTCGTTTAGTGGAATCCCCATTTTCACATGATCGCAGTCCAGCAACTAATTTGTTCATGTCTAAAGACAATCTTCCCTGGGTATGTTTAATTGTAAACAGCAAAACACAAGAGCAATTTCCTCACCTTCATCCCAGCATTCAGATTGTGGAATGTGAACATTCTCATAGGCAGGAAGGTCAACACAGCCACGGTCAATGTCCACATCAGCTTCTCTCCTGGCAGCTACAATACAATGCAATGTATAAATATTATGGATGCCTGATAACCAATTTTGTACAATTCATAAATCCACCACAGTTTGACTTAATGCCCAATCCACTATGATGGAAGGAAGGTACTGAAATTATTAGTCCCATTTACATGTAATCTTTGCCAGAATAACCACTTTGAAAACCATTAGGCATAGCTGCCAACTCTCCAGGATCACAATTAGTGAAAAGAGGGATAAAAATGAGTGAATTTTCACATGAATTTGTGAAGCGATCTTTGAGTCTGGGAATCTTTGTCAGAACAAATGTTTAGCATGATTTCCAGCTGATATAGGTAGATTGTGTTCAAGAAAACTCACAAACAACATTTCAACATTGGTAGCTTGTAGGTCTTCCATTGATGGCTTAAAATATTCCAGAGCTGAAAACTGCTGAAGTTCTTAACTTTCCCAACTTCTAAATGCTTTTTGCTACCAATGTGCTTTTTCATGTCATCTGTCACCATGCCCAATGCTAAAATTTGTGGTACACTATGTGCAAAAAGAATGATGGCTGAATGCATGGCCAATTTTTGGTAATATTCCAAACTAAACATCACTTTTTGTGCAATTTTCCCTTGGTGGTGAAGACATTTGCAACATTGTTTTAAAGATGCAATGCAGTAATTTATATCAGTGTTGGCAGTACTTGTACGGAGCAGAATTCCGGTTTGGCCCCAGTTTCTCTCAAAAGCATTTTTTAAAACTACTCTTATACATGTGGATTAAAATAAACTAAAATGTTTGCTACCGGTCCAACTTTATCAGTCAATAGTTCTAATATCATGACCAGCGATTTTGGACTGTTTTGGCAAATGCCAATATCATGACTAGCACTTAATTGGAACTTAGTTATGTTATTAAAGATTTAAAATAATTGAGAACTGAGGAATTTGTGATTTTTTTTTTTTGCATGCAGCATGAATCCATTATTCACTTAAAAAGTCGTGAAATTCATGCAAAAATCGTGAGAGCCAGCAGATATGATTAAATGCCACATGAAAAATATCTCTTATCAAATAAAATCACTAAAATGCACTGCCAACAGCTGCTGTGTGTTAATTTTAAAAAAAAACAACACCAACTTAACAGTTGATCTTGCATTTTCTTTTTTAAGAGTCATTATGCAAGAACTCCCGACTTTCCACGGGCCAGATCTTGCAAGAACTTTCCACTCACCATGGGCCAGATCAAAGACTTCATAAGAACTGATGACTCACCATGGGCCAGATCAAAGACTTCATAAGAAATGTTGACTCACCATGGGCCAGATCAAAGACTTCATAAGAACTGTCTACTCACCATGGGTTAGATCAAAGACTTCATAAGAACTGTCCACTTACCATGGGCCAGATCAAAGACTTCATAAGAACTGCCCACTCACCATGGGCCAGATCAAGGAAGAACTTTGTAACAACTGTCTACTCACCATGGGCCAGATCAAAGACTTCATAAGAACTGCCCACTCACCATGGGCCAGATCAAGGAAGAACTTTGTAACAACTGTCCACTTACCATGGGCCAGATCAAAGACTTCATAAGAACTGTCCACTTACCGCGGGCAAGATCAAAGACTTCATAAGAACTGTCCACTCACCATGGGCCAGATCAAAGACTTCATAAGAACTGTCCACTCACCATGGGCCAGATCAAAGACTTCATAAGAACTGTCCACTCACCATGGGCCAGATCAAGGAAGGACTTTGTAACAACTGTCCACTTACCTTGGGCCAAATCAAGTGTTATGAGTCTATGCTCTTAAAATAATTAACAGAAATGAGCGAAAGATGACAAACTTTGTAAATTTTAAAAAATATTTATTTCCTAGAATGCAGAGTGAAAATGAGAAAAAGCTTATGGTGCTGCAAATTAAATCCCAAAATCCTGAATAAAATTCAGCACAAGTAAAAATAAAATCCCAAAACTGAAGTCGATGACATGTCTATGGTAGCTATTAAAGTATTGAGGTGTCAAGTTTTTTTGTTGAATCACAGTAATTCCAGGTTTCAAATTAGAATAATTTCCAGTGAATGTATCTATCCAAGAATTTTATCAGAACACTTTTCTCTTTCCAAAGAAAATAATCACTGAATTCAATAATTTAAACAAAAACGATTTCAGCCCAAAACTACTGGTTAAAACTTAAAAGTGCTAGATGTTAAAGAATGAATGACCATGTCTTCAGAATCACAAGCTATAGTTCTCTACCTGATCTCAGGTCACAATTAGCATTTTCTAAAAAAAACCCCCAAAAATTACCTAATGGAAAATAACCTTCTGGAATGATCATGATGTTTACAAAACAATAACCTGCTTAAGGTATAATTCACTTAGGAAACTCCAAAACTTTGATACAAAACAACATAGTTACCTCTGTATTAGTTGTTTACAATGAATAAAGCAGTAAAAAGTCAATCAGGTAAAGATGTAATGAACTCAATTCTGGATAAGGTAAGTACAGAATACAATATTACATTACATCAGCATGTAATAAAAATTTTTTTTATTTAAAACCTGACAATTAAGTTAAATATACAGACCACAAGGACTTTGTAAGAACTGTCCACTTACCATGTGCCAAATCTATTTCAATAGCAGCCCTGTCTGGACACACACCCAGGTGATATCTCAATTCTGGCCTCGGCATTTCATGCTTGGCATTAAACGGACAGCTGGCGAAGTCACTGCCTGTATAGTTCTTGAGAAGAAAATAAAAGGAGTAAGGACAGATTCATATTACACTCTTAAAAGTACAGGAATCTTTTTGTCTTTTGTACTTCTGCAACTGCCACTAGTTTTTAATTTTTAATTTAGACTGCTACTAATACCCATTCCCCTTTTATATAAAAAATTGGAACCTTACTCAAGGTTTAAAACATGCATGGTTTGAATCTGTGCTAACTTTTTCTATGCCATCATGACATCCAGTCACTGGCTACATATCTTGGCATAAAAAGAGACCGTAAAAATTTGTACCTCATGTGCAATGTATGTACTTTACTGTTCAATTAACAATCAATTTTAAGCAATTACTCTGTTGTTTTGCCAATACTCATGTGTTACACAGGGAATAAGCTGCGTTAAGTTCTTATTGGTGGCTGTAGTTTACCTGGACTAGAACAAACAATAACCATCAGAGTTCAATGTAACATCTCACTGCATGACATACAAGTTGATTATGATATTTATAAATTTATTTTCCTAAAATACAATTTGAAAATTTAAAAAGAATTCAACAGTAATGTGAATTAAAATCCCAAATAGTACTAAAAGTTTTGCGAGAAGTCAAACTGTATAGAGTACCAAATGAATTTTTGTGGTAATCCAAATAAATTTCAATTTTGAATGTGCTGATGTGTAAATAGTCTGGAATGTGGTAATGTGTTGACAGTCTTGATGTATCATAATGACACAATCCAAAATGTCTTTCTATTCACAAGAATCAATAACAGTGATTTTATCCAAGTATAGAGCACTTTGTAATTCTAGTGGATCTCCTCAAATATTAACTGTGAAACAACTTAAATTGATTCCTCCAGGAGGACTGATGTCACAACAAGAAATTAATTTCAGTTTCCCCCTTCCTTAACTGAACCAGGATGATGGTCATTCAGCATTATAATTCTATTACAAAATATTCTATGTTGCAAACATGGTCAGAACTCTTACTAAACAAATTTCAAAACTAAAGTCATTTGACCCTTGACCCTGAATCTTAAGAGTCAAAATTGAAATTTTACAAGTCACTTATTGTTTAGTCATGATCTTGTAGCTGGATTTTTCTTTTTTGTTGAGCAAACCAAAGTCCATAATATTTCATCTGTTAAATAAACTGTAAACACTTGTACAGTATTTTGTTAACTCATGCTTAAGATTTTGTACCACTTTAGGAGATTTTCCTTTTCACAATGTTTAAAATAAAACCCAGTGTTCAAAATAAAACCTACAAGCATTTTCAATTTCATTTGCAAAATTACTGTTGGATAAAAACTGATGGTGTTAATCGCGATTATTAAGTTTCACACTTAACAGGCTCTAGGCTCACTACGGTTTTCTAGCCCCTTATGTACCTTTGAATAATTTTATTGAGAAGAGGAGAGAGTGCCTTCCCTCTATCAGCATTAAAAAAATGCAATGACAAAACAACCCTGCTCATCATGCAAGAAGTATCAAACTACAGTTTTAATACAGTGGCGGACTGCTCTACAATACTTCACTAAGCCAAGTTCATCCTCAGGAGAAAGTTTCAGAGTTGGTATTCCTGAATGTAATATTTCTTGGCCAGTTTCTTTTTTATAATTATTACTGGGAGCAAACTTGCATTTTGGCATTTTGATATAAATGTAACTAAAACATGTATCAGTTTCATCAAATATTCCTCTTAAAACAATAAGAGAAATGCAAGAATAACTCAAAAATACAAAAAGCAATGATCAGAAAATTTGTATTAAGATTTGAATCATCTTTGATCCCTGTATTATTACTTTTAACATAACACATCCTGCAATTGGCATTAACAAAAAGCCTGTAACCTAATTATCTTACATCACTGTTACATTTCCAGACTCTAGTAGACTGGTTCCAACTTGTTACTACAATATGGGAATAATATGCAAATACACCACTCCCTCAAAAACTAGCGCACAACAGGGTCGGAAAACATTGACCGCGTTATAAGTGAGGATGCGAGTTACCAAGTGACCTATAATAAACAACAAAACAAAGGGATATACGTAGAGGCAAAAGGGGTGGGTGGGTTGTTATGTTAGTCTTAAATACTTAATAATCGTGCTTACACTAACTGTGAATATATATCTCTACATAGCGGTGTACTTTGTTTACTTTTTTATACACAAAGTAACATTAATTTCAAGATAACTTATAGTAAATTGAGGAGATCCTCAAAACATTTTTTCTATATGGAATTCCATTCACATGTATAGCTTCACACACTGTGTACTTCGTCACAATTTTTGTGTTGATAAATTCTAGTTTTTTTTGTTTGATCCAAAGTAGACTTTTTATACAAAAGATCGACACTCATTTTGTAGAAACAATGTCAATTGAACGATGGGTAGATTTGATTGTGGTAGAAGTAAAATGAAAACAAAGAAACAAATTTACAAGGGTTAGCCATTACCAACATGACTTTTAAAGGGTCTACAAATTTAATAAAACGTAAATTAGAACATGACAGGCCTACTTGCAGTTTGTGACACATTTGACAAATATCACTTCACAGTTTGAAAACTTATGTTCATTTTTTACTATTTGATTTTTCTGCTGCCTTTGTGTATTGTTCACTGATGATTATCTCTCAGAGCTGGTATGGTTAATTATGTGCATTTCCTGATTTGATGAGTATATTTCTCCCGACAATGAAATTTGTTTACTTCTATGTCGGAGCTGGAATCTTCTAAGCCACTCCTGGCTTGCCTTAAAACAAGATTTATTCTCCATACTTTTTGCCAATTTTTTCCTGCTTTAGGCCTTGAGAACTGTTCTAGAGATGGAAACACCTTGTTCATGTTTCCATGTGAACCTTGCGTACACAGCATCATCTATTTTAGTATCATTTGCAGTCCATGCTTGTTTTCATTTGATCCCATTATCTGGATCAACATCATGTAAATAAGCCTTAAGTTTCTGCTTATCCTTAAGCCAACCTCTAATTGTTGTGTCGGCAATTGTTTAGTTCATTACAAACATTGGATCTCGCTTCGCCATTTAAAACCCTATCTATGATGCACAGCTTTTCAGTCACTGAGTACACCTCTCGCTTATTTCCTTTGCTCTCCAGGATCACATTTACAAATGATTAAGATACATTACTGATATTATATAGTTTAGTGATGTAAAGAACATAAAAATGTGAAAACATTTTCTATTGGTCAAATAAAATGAATTTTGAATTTTGAGAAAGATAATGACCACAAGAACTTATGCTCCTATTGACATGCCTTTGAATTTTTTAAATTGTACTTCCCTTGCTTGATTTGAGTAATAAAACACAGGTCTCTTTTAACTGATTTTTTTAATGCAACAAACACTTCCCCAAGTTGTTGATCAAACAAAACAAGCATATAATTGGTTCTCGAAGAAGTACTCACAGGTTTCAATGTGACAGTCGATTGACTCTTTTCATGTTTTCATAGAAGAGAATATGTTGCGATTATAGTGTTTATATTGAAGCAAAATTAAAGGATTAGAACGCAAATTTCGCATATTTTTTCGTAGCATTTAATTTTTCGTACAGAATTCAGTTATCAAAATAATTTCTTAAATGTATCATAATTATTCGTACATATCACTTTGTATCATTTTAAAATTTGTTAAATTATAAGGACATAAAATTTCCACTAAAAAGATTTATGTTTGCAAAAAGATATATAAAAAATACTGTATTCCGATTTTAGTTTTTACAAACAATGATTAATAATTATTTTATCGTGCACGAAACATGAAATAACGGTAGTATCAAGGTTCAATTATTTTCATGATTTTTGTTATACTTTCAGCACATTTTAAAATATATTTTCTTTGGGAAAAAAAACGGGAGCTATGCTGGACATCGCATTATTAGTGTGTTCACGAGTTATCAAGGAAGTGGTGTTATTTTTTTTCTTTAAAAAAAAATATTTTTTATTTTTTCAAGAGCAATACTGTAAAACTGGATGTACGTTTGATAGCTACTGAAATGGTATTTTGTTGTATCTCATAGAATCAAATGTGTATTAATTGACAAACACAAAAATGCTGATATTTGATTCAAAAGTTAATCCAATCATGATTTATTCCCTCTTAGTGTAGAACAGGCCCAAATAAAATTCCTTCTTCACTCTAGAATAAACATCAAAGATAATCTCACAACAATCTAACTTTAGAATGACTTCACTTACCCATGGGCTCTGCCCAGTACACCATGGTTGGGCTTAGAGGACAATAAGTCATAAATAGTTGTAAATCACTGTTGCATACAGTCACTTGGCTAATATTGGCAGTTATAAGCTCACTAGGAAATTATGCCAGAGGTGAATAAAGGATAATTAAAACTTAGTGTTCTTTGCCAAAACACAGGCAGGAAATTCCATTGGTCAAAAATGGGTAAAATTTATACTCCACACATCAAGACCTATCTATATTGAGAACCATGTCAATGAGTCATTTCCTACATTTTTTTGAGCTTCATATAAAAGCTGTTCCTTTTGAAATAAATGAAATCCAACAACATGATCAAAATGCTGCACAGAAAAAGAACTTAAAAAAAAGTGATAAACAAGGTCTGCAGTATCATGACCTACCCATACCCTAAACCCGCCCATATAAAAGTACTGAAATTTAAACTCTTTAAAACTCTGCTTCAAAAATACTATTGATCATACTGGGAGACATGGTGTACATAGCATATTGGGAGACATGGTGTACTTAGCATATTGGGAGACGTGGTGTAACTGGCATATTGGGAGATGTGGTGTAACTGGCATATTGGGAGACATGGTGTAACTGGCATATAGGGAGATGTGTAATTAGCATATTGGGAGACATGGTGTAACTGGCATATTGGGAGATGTGATGTAATTAGCATAATGGGAGACGATGTATTCTGCATACTGGGAAACACAATGTATTCATCATACTGGAAAATGTGGTGTACTCAGCATATTGGGAGACATGGTATACTTGGTATATTGGGAGACATGGTGTAATTAGCATATTGTGAGACATGATGTAATTAGCATATTGTGAAACATGATGTACTTGGCATATTGGAAGACATGGTGTACTCTGCATATTGGGAGACACTGTATTCATCATACTTGGAGATATGGTGTACTAAGCATATTGGGAGACATGGTGCACTTGGCATACTGGGAGGCATGGTGTCTTTGGCATATTGGATGACATGGTCTAATTGGTGTATTGGGAGACATAGTGTACTCAGCATATTGGGAACAGTGTAATTGGTATTGGGAAACAGTGTACTCAGCATATTGGGGACAGTGTAATTGGTATTGGGAAACAGTGTACTCAGCATATTGGGGACAGTGTAATTGGTATTGGGAAACAGTGTACTCAACATCTTGGGGGACAGTGTAATTGGTATTGGGAAACAGTGTACTCAGCATATGACAAGATACTCACATATCTGCATTTCATGAGATGATAAGGAAACCTCTTGACTCGGATCATGTGTGTCCTATCATATGGACACTCCATATATTCTTCTGCATCAGGAACTCTGTACTGTGCCATCTTGATCTACTTGTTATTAATTACTGAAAAATATGTATTGCAATAAATACTTATTAAAGCAATGCAAAATAATACAATATCTATCAACAAAGAACACAGCATTTCTTTAATATAAATTGTGGATTTGAACAAAAAACTTGAACATTATCATGTCCACAAATTTTAAACCTATTCTGGGCCTATCACACCAACACCTGATCTGCTACAAGTCTTTCAGTTTGCCTCTGAAAAAAGGCAAGACAAAACACAGTAAACAGACCCTTATCTGCAGAGTTCTTAAAAAAAGAGTGCTGCATCCAAACGTATCGTAATACATACATACATACATAAGGACAAAAACACATCCAAACGTATCGTAACACATACATACATAAGGACAAAAGACATCCAAACGTATCGTAATACATAAAGACAAAACATAAGACGCATTACTTGAAGCAAGAAAAGCTTAATAAAAGTCAGTAATTAAAAGTGAATTTAGCATCTCGATAAATTAAAAAACACAAAACACGATTTTTAAAGGCATGTAACCGAATTAGAAATGAATAAAACTATACATTTCTTTTTCCTGTTCATAATTAATTATTTTGACGAATAATTATGATTCATTGCTGAGACGGAAAACACGCTAGTATCTGATTTTTAAAAAAAAAAATAATAAACGCAATTCTTGATTAATGTCTGGCCGACAAAACTCGCTATATTTATGGCCTATTAAGAAGATTTTTTTAAAAATAGACATGCGCAGGCGTGTCTTTGCAAATACCGCAAAGTACGAAGAAGCATTAAAAGTACTAATAACATAGCACTAAAACATAGCACTAATAACATAGTACTAATAACATTGCACTAATAACATAGCACTAATAACATAGCACTAATAACATAGTACTAATAACATAGCACTAATAATATAGCACTAATAACGTAGCACTAATAAAATAGTACTAATAACATAGCACTAATAACATAGTACATCTAACATTGCACTAAGAACATAGCACTAATAACATAGAACTAAGAAAATAGCACTAAGAACATAGCACTAAGAACATAGAACTAAGAAAATAGCACTATTAACATAGCACTAATAACATAGCACTAATAACATAGCACTAATAGCATAGTACATCTAACATAGAACTAATAACATAGCACTAATAACATAGCACTCATAACATAGCACTCATAACATAGCACTAATAACATAGTACATCTAACATTGCACTAAGAACATAGCACTAATAACATAGAACTAAGAAAATAGCACTATTAACATAGCACTAATAACATAGTACATCTAACATAGCACTAATAACATAGCACTAATAACATAGCACTAATAACATAGAACTAAGAAAATAGCACTAATAACATAGCACTAATAACATAGCACTAATAACATAGCACTAATAACATAGCACTAATAACATAGAACTAAGAACATAGCAAAGCATTAAATTACCTCTGACAATATTAAATATTGTAACAGGGTCGTAGCAGATACAAAAGTAGTGACAGTCGGCACTTTACGGAGAACGGGAGTGTTCATATAGATATCCCATGAGCATGTTTACGGGCAAGATTTATACGCACACAAGGTTGGGTCAGTATACACACAAGGGAAAGTTGAACATAAGTTGGGTTTGTATAGAGACAATAGGAATGGAACAAGGTGACATCATTGACACTGGCAACAAAAAGCTATAACGCTTGTTTTGTTTTTAGGTTCCCTGTCACTTGTAGTAAATTTTTGGTGTCTTGATTTATATTCCAGTTATTTTCACTTTTAGTTAATTTTTGCTGTTCTGGTTTAGATAATGTAAGTTCATTATGGTTTGCAGTACTCAGCTGCTATAGTCCTATGTTGTGATTGTTATATTTGTAGTTGTGCTTGTAATTGGTTATGCGTTAGGTGAGTTCTGGTTGCTGCTTGTTGTGCTTGGGTAAGGTATCTGAGTTTTGTTTATCATTTTTCTTAGGTGGTGATGTCTGAGGTCGAGTGGTTGTTGTCCCGTTTTGTTTATCATTAGGTGTTTGAGGTCGAGTGGTCGTTGTCCCATTTCTTTCCGGGGTAGATGTGATGGATTGTGTTGTGTTTGCAGATTAT
This sequence comes from Potamilus streckersoni, assembly GCA_016746295.1. Classification (NCBI taxonomy): domain Eukaryota; kingdom Metazoa; phylum Mollusca; class Bivalvia; order Unionida; family Unionidae; genus Potamilus; species Potamilus streckersoni. The sequence goes on along the minus strand of JAEAOA010001579.1, from coordinate 63,839 downwards.
AGTATGGTCACTGTTTGTGTTGAGTTTAAGCTGTTATTTTTTTTATTTATTTTATTATTTTTTTGTTTATTTTTATTTTATTTTTAGCTTGGTTGTATGTCTTCCATGATTTAAATAGTTTTTCTTTCCGCTATAGTGTAGGGCAGTCTGCAAAGTATGATGTAATTTTCTCTGCAGTTGGCACATTTTTTCGTTTTCGCAGCACATTTTCCTTTTTGTTTGCCCCCGCATTTGTAGCATCGTGTATGATATCTAAAGCGTGAGGTGAAGTGGCCCCAGCGTTGGCAATTGTTGCAAAAGCTGGGTTTGTTGATATATTTTTGCAGCTTGGTTGTTTTACCCTGTCGTCCAACCCTGATAATATTTGGTGGTGGTTCAGCAAACTCTAACAGTACCGTAGACGTTTCTTTTCCCTGACTGTTTCTTAGTTTCGTAATTCTCCTGTGTTGGATGTTTTGGTACTTTAGGTGTATATCTGATGTGGTTTTCTGATATGTGTGCGCGTTGGTTTTAGTATGGCTTTAAATCCACATCTGGGGGTTTCCGTATCATTTCCTTAGCGACTGACCGTTGTTGTTTTGCAAGTTCCCGTTGTTGCGTTTTGGTTTGTGGTCGTTGGTGTGTCCTTTGTAGTTGTTTTATATGTTGCCTGGTGTCTTTTGACTGTGACGTCTATACCCGCTATGTTGCTTATTTCTAGATATTTAGCGAGCTGGCGTACGATGTTGTAGCAGATGATGATGTAGTTGGTCTGATGATACGAAACATGCCATTATGATTTGGCATTAAAGTTGCTGCTAGGCTTTTGGTGCTAATTCGAAGGAATCTTTGGTTGGTGCTGTGATAAATGTTGTTAGCTCTGGTGGATGACAGTTGTATTTTGCTGGTTTTGATCTTCCCTGATATTGGTTTTCTTTATTTCCGACGATTTTTAATGTCTGGTTAACTTTATATGTTGTTCTTTCTTGTTGGGCATGGTTGTTTTCTTGATATTCTGTTTGCCTTTCATGGGTTGCTTCCCTTTGTCTATAAGAGGTTCTTCATATTCTGCTTTATCATAGTATGGTTGTTTCATGTTCTTCCTGGCTTGCTTCTTCAAGAGCATTTTCCGCCATTCCCCTGCCGTTTCGTGTTCAGATACGTACGTGTTCAGTAGGTTCGGCTTGTTGACTTCTGTGTATGATGTATTTAGGAGCAGTTGTTGTTTGGTGGCATAGGGTTTTATATGTTATATTAGTGGTTGCTGTTGTTACTGCGGTCTTTGTGGCATTGTTGTCAATCTCTTTTTCTCTTGTTGTCATTCTGCAGTTGGGAGCTGTTTGTATTGTAGCGGCTGTTGTTGCTCTGCTATCAGCTTTATTCATCTCTGTGGATGATTTTGGTGCAGTTATTATTCTGTTGTTAGCTTCCATAGTTTCAGTTAAGTTGTTATTTGTTGTGATGACAGTTGCTGTTTCTTTGATGACAGTTGTTGTTCCTTTATTATCAAACCTCTCCCTCCTCATCAGTTGTTGTTATTAATGTTGTTGTTATCCCGTTGATGGTCTCCTTATTTTCCGTTGTGTTGTTTGTTGTAGTTATGTTGTCGTGGTCGGGTTCCTGGTTTGTGGTTGTAGATTTCTTGTTTTGGTTGCAATTGTATTTATACTGGGGTTCATTTTGCATTTATTTTGTTTGTTATTGTTTTGTTTTTCTTTTTTGATAGAAGCCATTGTGGTTTTATAGCTGAATTTCCAACTCTCTTTGAGTGATTTCCTTTGTTGAAGGGGAGGCTAGGTAGGTTACAATTTCGAAGTCCCTGTGGATTTCCTCTGTCGTACTACCATCCGCATTTATTGACTTGATGGCTTGTTGTTGATTAGTTTCTTGCATTTTTAAAGCATATTTTGCTAAGTGGTTTCAATTCTAGACTTGGTGAGGATGGCTATATTATTCCTGGTTCCCTGTGACATGATTCTACACTTTACCTGAACTTATTTGATTCTATACTTTACCTGAATTGATTTGAAGTTTTAATTATTTGGTAATTATGTATTATTGGATAAATGTGGTTGGTAATTGATCCTTGAAAATATAAAATCTAAATTTGCTTGATGGTGTGTGTGTGTGGTTTGCTTGTCTTGGTTTTCGTGTTGAGTATATAAGGTCAGACTTAATTAGGAGTTGTTTGGATGGTTTTCTAGTGTGGTGGATTCAGTTATATAAATTTGATTCTGAGTGGTAGTTAATTATTTGTAGTGAATTTAATCTACAAATCGTGTTCTGTGATATAAAAGTCGATAGCAATGAATTTATGATATTGATGTTAATGTTAGTAGTTGTTAGTAATAGCGTGGGCTAGTTATTATAAGAATAAAAATATAAAAGTTAAAGGCAAACTGTCCGTAGGATTAAACCTAAAAATATTCAATGTATTTACACTCTTTACTGTGCCTGATTGCCTGAATCTGAGTTTTAAGTCGGTTATGCACATTTGTGCTTTTACGACTGTTTACATCCCCGATCGTGGGACATGTGCCCTTGGCTGGTCATTAGCACCCTACCCACACCCCTGAGTGGCACACCGCCACAGCCGGGTATCAACATGGAGATGATACTGCTTTCTCAGGCATGCTTTTAGCCCTTGGCTGGGCTTTTGGCTCGAGGGCTAGAACTTTGGGAACCTGGCCTGAGACATTTGACCATTTCTTCTTTCATTCCCTCAGTGTGCAGCAGTAGTATAGGGAAATGAGGATTTTGACTCACTTCATTTTTTTTACCCTCCAAACAAGTATAAATTAAATGAGGGTTTCCCAAAACAGGGAAATGAGGGTTTTGGCCCACCCCCCCTCCCACACCTATTAGAACGTTTAAGTTAACAAGGTGGAAATTAAATTAGCATTAGAATGAAAATGATATTATTTTATATCTCATTACCAATGATTAATGTTTCAACTGTTGATATTAAAAATACTTCACTATCACGACTATAGATACTAAATTTTACTTTACCGCTGACACAGCGACGGGACTCAAACAGATCTTTCATTTCTGGTTTGTTCAGAGGATATTTTTTGTTGATAAAATACACCTTTGACCGATCAAGATCAATTGTGAGTTTAGTATAGTTTTGTTGGCTAATGGGGCTGTGAAAGTTTTTAAATTCCCCTAGCAACTTTTGATACAATTGTTCGATATAATTGAAATACACGCTGTTATCAGATCTGATGAGGGAAAGTTTTAACTTGTCATGTGTTCCATTAAAACATATACCTAATGTTATATTATTAAATTCAACTGTCATTTGTTTACCGTCCATCATTAAATATTTAATGTTACTATTGTAGCTATTTGTCATTGTCAAATTTTCAAACATTATTTTATAAGTTTAGATAAAATTTCAGTTGGAAAAGATAATGTCGAGTATAGATCTATCATCATAACAATACCCAAGGTCAAATGTATCTTCCCCATTTTCACAATAGCGTTTGTCATCAAAATTATACAATCCACGTTTGATAATAACATCTGTTTCAAGTTTATGATGATTATTTCGAATTGCCATAGCTCTCATAAAACTAACACCACCATCAAGCGCATACCTGTAGTCATCAAATTTCATAAACTTTTTAACAAAATCACGAGGCAGACCTTTTGCTTTTTTCGTTATTTTATTATTATCTAGCAATACGGCATACATTTTGCTGCGTAATCCGATAAAGTATTTGATAGCGCTCGAGTTCATTTCATCTTTAAACTTACCAATAACCTTTTTATTTATGTCGTCAAGAAATTTACTGTCACGTGGATAATCGGAAAGATCAAACAGATGTCGATTATTGTACATATCCTGATAGATGTCCTCACATTCGATTTCATATACGAGCGAATCAGTATCAGTAAACAATAATCTACTAGCCGACCACTGATTTTTAACAAAATTATAATGAAAATCGTACATCAGCCACTTTGATAAATCTAACACAGCAGCTCCAACATAGATCGGCTTGTCTAGTTTTAGATTTGTTTTTCTTCTTTGTATTGCAACAAGATTTTCATTAAATATTTCCATGCTCACAAAATCATCGTCTGACACAAGTTTGTTTCTGCGATTGACATCATTAACTATTTCAATATTTACGCGTTTCCTAATATTCTCCATCGTCTTACCAAAAACGGAATTGTTCATCAGTTTAAAAAAGTTTTTCTCAAACTCTGTTTTTGCTGCAGCCCTTTTTGAAGTGTTTGAGTTAATATAACCTCTCATCCACGGCGACTGATTAAATTTTAGTACACGATGAACTTTTCTCAACACAAGACCAGCATCGACTGCTTGTTTTAAAACTTTGTAATGCAAAACGTAATTTTTCTTATCAAGTAAATTTGGTACTAGTTTCTTGACCATGGAATGTTGCCTTGGTGATGCTACCGCTTGTTGTTCTTTTGATAACAAACTATAATCTATTACCATCGATTCCGCACAGAAAGGGTAATCATTATGTAATTTGTGTAGCGAATTTGGATAATCAAGATCAACTTCAACGAAATAGGAAACATCATCGGGTATCTTTTTTCTGTCTCTGATAGAAATCGATCAACCGTGATCCAATGAAATCCGCTAAAAGGCATTGGTTCTGCCATCGAACCACCGTAAAGATTATTACAATCTAGATAAATTATATACTTCGAAGGAAGGTCAGGGTTATACTGTTTCAGGTATTTGTTGTTTGCTTCAGCATATTTTTTTGTTATCACGCTAATACCACCTCGGATACCTTTTTCGATAAAATTGAACATATCAACATCAGTCAGTAATTCTAACCTTACCTTACTAAAATTTAGCAAAGCATCCCATGACAACTCAGGGGCAGAATAATACCAGCATGGATCTAGTCCATAATTATTATAACTCACTTCACGAAAACTTTCAAAAACATCTGCTAATAATAACACGTCAGTTTTCAGGTATAAATCATGATAATCACCAAAAGTCTCACAATCAAACTCTTTCCAGATATCTTGTGCATACCTGTACTCATCATCAGTTATATTTTCATTTTTAAGTTGTGAGTAAAATTTGTCTTTGTCAGGTAAAGATATTTCATCACGTTTACTCCAGTCGTCGAGGTATTCGTATGGAAAGACTCCTTTTTTAGCTAGTAGATTAAATTTATCTCCAAAACAGTCTCTTAGGTTATCAAATTTACTACAACCTTTTACTAGCTCATCTAACGAGGCTGCCATAAACTGCAGGCTGTCAATAAAACGCAATTTACCTAGCGTAACTGACATGTACTTTTCAAAATTATTTGGGATGCATTTGATGATGTTATCGAGTTTTAGACGAGATTTTATATCAGGATCACCAAAAGCTTCTACTATAATATGGCTATCATATCCTCGAAAATTGTGAAGAATAACCGGAATAAAATCTGGAGCATGAAATTTTAAATTACACTGATTATGAGCCGCTCCACGGTACTGTCCAGTCAAATGGCAATGGTCATGTACTTTTTTGTCATCGTCAAAAACTTTTTCACAAATATGACAAATTTCTGCTTGCTCGTGATCGGATTCTTGTTGAGGTGTTAATTTTAACATTGGCATTACCTTTTTCAAACGATAAGTAATATTATCAACTTCATTAATCAACTGCTTGAGAAGCCAGATAGCTGGATTTTTACCACGATATAATTTGATTGGTTTAGATAATCTAGAATCAGTACAACAAACTACCTTGTACGCTACTCCACACGGAACATGATTTTGAACTTTTCTTGTACTCGATTGATTAGGATTATTTTCTACGCCAAGTACAGGTTGAAGTAAACACTCAAAATCAGCGTATATAACGAAAGGAATTTTTAGTTTGTGATTATGATGGACAAACTGTAACACACTATCTTTTTTAGATGGCATTGTTATTCTTTGCACATCACTACAGTACTGCAAATGATTTTGTAATGTTTCATTGTTTGCACAACCATGCAAGCAGCGGTAACAAAAGAACTTTTTGTTTCTATTTTTATTGTACTGTTTACCAACTAGTCCGTTAAAGTTTTTAATCCAAACGTAATGATTTTTGTAGTACAGTAAATTTATAGTCGATTGTGAAGCTTTTTCTGAAATATATCTCGGGTATACATCCTGCTTTTCATCTAGTCCGAAAACGTTAATTGAAACTTTATTTTGCTTTTCAAATTTTGGTATTTGATTTTCTGCCACAGGAAAGTTAATATCTTTAAAATTTAATCTAGACACGTGACTAATATATTTTTCGACACGAGTAGCGTTTTTTTCTGCTGGAAATAGTGCGGAAAGAACAGCCCATTGGAAACATTTATTATCTACGTTTTTGATGTTTATACAACATCTTTTACTTTTTATTTTTGGTGGCAGGTCGACGTATGAACTACCTCGTAATGCATTATATTTCATCGTGTGAAACAATATTCCTTTGATCATTTCAAACTTCCAACCCGAACCTATTTGAGCGAATTCCTCTATTTTTTTCCAGATTTCTTGGTGTATTTCATCAGATAGTGATAACAGATCAGTCCCAAGCAAAGCACGTCTTGATTTTGCGTTAATATAAGGTTCTGCAATTTCCTTGTTAGTTAATTCTTCCGTTATAACTAACTTTGAAAATATAACATGATATTGCACAAATAATCTAATACTTTTGTGTTTTTCGAGCTCACGTTCTACAGTTGTCTGTAGTAGGTGGTAAAGATTCGTTGCATTAAAATTTACTAAAACAATTTGATTATCAAACTGATAACTATTATCAAAACCTGCAAAAGCAGTCGCTATTTTATTAGGTTCTCCCATAAGGCTTTTCTTAGCTATATCACGTAATTTTAACATCATTATATTATAATGTAATATCTAATTAATAATTTTTTCACACTGCGCATGCGCTAAAAATCAATTGAAGATAAAAAATCTCCTATAATATAATGACAGGAAATCTAACAAACACATGTGAGCAAGAAACATATCAAGTTCACCCAAAGTATAACTTTACCTCACACTGCGCATGCGCTAAAAATCAATTGAAGATAAAAAAAATCGCCTATAATATAATGACAGTAAATCTGACAAGCGCACGTGAGCAAGAGATTTATCATGCTCACCCAAAGTATAACTTATACGCTGGAAATGTATTAGGTTCCGTTATTAACATTAAAACTAGAATACCTGTTGGCAAATTAACTTCAGCGGGTTATAATATTAGTGTAAAGGGAGGTAATGCTGAGAGGATTGCAATGTTTAGAAAAGATTTTATTTACACGTTGTTCTGCGATGGTATTCCAGAGGGACAGCGTGTATATCATTATAACGGTAAAGTCACTGATGACAACATTGAAAACTTACCCTTACAAGATGAGTTTTAGCCGCATCCGGTCTTTGATTTATACGAGGCTAATGATTGTGGTATTATTAGAAACAGAAAAACTAAAAAAGTTCTTGGTACTATGAACAATATGGGATATATCAGGGTAATTGTTAGAGGAACACTAACAGATTTTGTTCATTATCTTGGTCATAGGTTTGTTTACGAGGTGTTCAACGGATCTATACCCATTGGTCTTGTTATTAATCACATCAATAACGTAAAAACTGATAATCGATTGAGAAATCTGGGGCTAGTGACGCAACAGGAAATGTGAGAAAAGGACGAGGTGGTCGTATTAATTTTAGATGTCCAATAAAACCTGTTATTTCAAAAAAACTCGAAACGGATGAGGGGATTGAATTTAAATCGATTACAGCTGCGGCAAAGCATTATAAGATAAATTCCAGAACAATAAAATTTATAGCCGATGGAGTAACAAAATCAGCTTTTTCAAGAGAATACGATGATAGGATTGGTTTTAGATATGATGATCAATAATATTTTGTAATTCGGTTTTAGTCAAGCAATGATGAGCAAATGCTATGATATCATCGTGATTAAATTTTAGCGTCGTTACTGCACTTTCATTAATTTTATTTTTTTCTGCTTCTGTTAGTAATATTTTATGAGAATCACCTTGCATTACAATAACATCAACACTATAACCCAACAAACATTTTCTTACCGCTTCGGCTAGTTCGTTGTAATTTACTATATTAACTTTTTGGTGATATTTTATCTCATCAGTCATCTTATAATAATAAATTAGATAAAAATATATTATAATAATGGACTTGATGAAACGACTTGCTGAACTCTACGAAGAAGATACTAGCGACAAAGTCACCAGCGATAAGGTCACATTTTCCAAAGATTTTATAGACAAATCTATTGGTTATAGTGAAGATGATATTTTGTATAACAATGAATCTGATGATGATGGTGAAATAGTCACTGTTGCTGACAGATCAAATTACAGCAGATCAACAAATAAACGGTATAATGTCAAGTATCACATTGCTAAACAAATAATAAAATTTAATTTTACCGTTGCCGAACAACAACTGTTTTGGCAGCTAATCAAACCTTTCTTAAATATCAAGATTCCAGGCCGACAGAAAAATATCAAATTCGATTTCATATTCGTTAAAATTTTTAATCTAATGACGATCTCTAACGATTGTAAGCAGTATCTAATATCGTTATGTAAACCAGTAAAATGTAAATCTGTCAAACAAAAGTATGAGTTAATTTACAATAGCATTATATCATAATTTGTTTGGTTGGGATCCAACTGTTAAATTTATCGCTATATCCACGCCATTTGACTAAACTTTTATTTCCTTTTTTTCTAATCACTTTCTCGCTAACAAAAACATCCTGCTCAGTTTTCTGTAGTTCTTGTTCATAAAAACTACCTAAGGTCGGTTCCCCTGCCAGATCTTTTAAAACGTACGTTACAGGTACTGTTAAAAGTACCTTATCAACCACAAATACTTCTTCGCTCCAGTTTGGAGTAAATCCTTTTGCAAATACCTTTTTTGTCAAAGAAATTCTAACTTTATCACCAACCTTAAATTCATGTCTGCGTTACATGTTTTAATTTGCTAATATCGGATTTTTAACAGCTTTTTTAGGTGTCATTTTAATGGTTCGATGTTTCGTGTTATTATATTCACCTACGATTTGAGAAAGGTCATCGATGTACCTGTTGGTGTTTTTAGCTGTCATATGTTTGTGTAATTTCTCGTTTAGCGTGCGATTAAATCTCTCAACAACAACGCTTTTACCTTCGTTTCCTGTAGCATACTTTTTTATATTATTTTGTTCTAGAAACTGTTCAAACTTTTTGTTAAAGAACTCGGATCCGTGATCAGTTCAGATTTTATTCGGTTTTCTTTCTGTACTCGTTATTATTTGTCTTAGCGCATCAGTCATTGAAGTTCCTGTCTCATCCGAAACAGGTGCACTGAAAGCGTATTTGCTAAAAACATCTATAACATTAAACAAATACCTTTTTGGAGCACCATCAGCGTCAACGTTAAACTGAGTCAGATTAGATACATCCACCAAATCTATTGTCCAGATATCATCTACACCATTAGCGACAACTTTACGTCGTGGAACCTTTTTTTTAGGTCTGTGCAGCTCGACTGCAAGATCATCGTATACTTTTTTACCGAGTCGAGACTCACCGAGTCCAAGTTTATATTTTGCTCCTATCATTTCCTGAACAAATTTTCTATCAAAACGTTCTCGTAGATTTGTTGGCTCCATATCACGTAGTTCGTCTAACATTACTTTATCACAATCTAATTTTGAGTTTTCATGATCACGATAACAGATATCATGACGCATTGCTATTGCATCCACTTGATTGTAAGGCTCTTGTCCTGGCAAAGGATTGTCGTTTTCATCTAGTTGTTGATCTAGTTGATTCCACGGACCAGTATACCGATGACCTGGCAATGTCCAACCGCCTTTTGGTTTTGGCAATTTTCCAATAATTTTATGTATATCTATACCTGACCCTATTATTTCTCTGTTGTTACAACATTGACAGTATGCGACAATTTTATTTTGTTCAAGACATAAATCTCGGTCAGAATCACAGTTGCATATCATTTTATATTTTTAGTCGTCGACTAAAATAATATCAGGATAACCAGATCCTAGCGAATTTTTCGTTGGCGACATCTCTGAGGATACTGTCGCTAGAGACGTTTTCTTTAAAAACATTTTTTTTTCTACAGACTACACAAAAACTTTTTAATATTATCCTGTTGTTTTTTGTTTTTTCTGTTGTTTCATTAATATTTTCTGTTTTAGTTCTACACTTGAGACAGTATGTTGACATTATTATACTTGTAAGTTTAGATAAAATTTATTGCGATCTCATCATTAGCGTGAGAAGGATGCTTGTCAAACTGTAAAATAAATTTTAAACAGTTAAGATTTCTGCTCATCTGTTGGATAAACATAATACAATAATATCCACAAGCAGATGTTCCAACAGGTTGGAGTTGATTTGATGAATAATATATCTTGTTAAATTTTTTTGTTCATATACTTTTTTAATACATCGCTTGGAGGAAGTCCAAACGAGTCAAAATAATTATTATTATAAACTGCTACCCAATGCGTGCCGGATCCGTCATTTAAATCTTGTATATTAATAACACGAACTTACAGCTGATGGTGATTTTATTGCTGCGAGCTCATCTTTAGAATAAACTCCGTGAAATCCAGGAATCGCTTTTAACTTATCAATGATATCAAAATTACTCAACGGGGTCGACGAGTTTCTGGTAATGTTAGACCACGTCCGATTCCTAAGAGATTTGGCAGCAGACTTCCCGCTAGTCCCGCCAAAAGTGGAGCGATCGGAATAAATCCTCCTTGTTTTGGTTGATTGCATATGCATTTGCATTTTGGTGTTGGCGATTTTGTTTTTATTATTTTCTTTTTTTTTTGTTGGTGATTTCTTTTTCTTTTGTGGCATTATAATATATTATTTACATAAAATTTACACTTTGTTTTATTCCACTTCCACGAATGATACCATTACCTGCGACTGCTTTCTTCGTTTCGCCAGATATTGCTCCAGACGCTGCTGCTAGTCCTAATGTTCCCAACACCGGCAAAAGTTTAGGTATTATTGTGCTAGCTAATACTGATAATGCTGGACCAAGAAAACCACCTTCTTTTGCCATCGCTGTCATTTGTGCAGCACTCAAATTTAAAACAAAAGTTTTTTTTTACAATCATACTTTTTTACTTGATTTTTTGTTAGCATTTATTTTGTTAAAACACCATCAGAAATATTAGGATTGATTTTTAATGATACCTGTTCTCGCTTTGCAATAGCAGCTACTAATTTTTTAACTTGGCCATCAGTCAAATACACTTCTTTTACAATATACCTTGCCATTTTATATAACAACTATAGATTAAACTTGAACTGTCATTTTACCTCCAATAGAATCTACCATGATAAATCTATCACTAATCACTAATGCGTATACGTATAACGGCGCTACTGGAACCGCCCCAAGTGTCCAGGTAATTTCAATATCCGCTGTGCTGTCTACAACTCGCTCGTTATGTTTACTAACATCAAAATGAAATATAGGATAAAGCGTACGAAATTCCTCTGCTGATATTTGAGTTCCATCTTCAACATCTTGATATTTTTGCATTGCGTCAAGCAGGTACATGTACGGTCGAGAAATATTTTTATTAGCATCATCAGCAAAATTGCACTCGATAGCTCGTTCTGGATATTGCTTTGAATTTAATCTAGCGTATATTCGTCTGACATTAGAGTGATCAAATATTGCATTATTTTGTTGTTGGTTACCTCGTCGGGCTTGTTGTTGAAATACGACAAAGATATTTCTCGGCAGTTGTTCGCTTGATGTTGTTGTGACCCTCCATGTGTAGTCAGTAGTATTTAGAACCGCTGTCTGATATACCTTATGCTGCTTAAAGTAAATTCTGTTTGTATGTTTATCAAGCGTACTATTTAATTCTGACATTTTAGTGATTGATGGTGTTATACGTGACATCCACAAAGCGAGTTTGTTTATGATAAACTGTACATCAACCCCTCCAGATCTAAACAAGCAATCGTTTTGGTCTGCTCGATCTAAAATAAGAGTATGTTTTACTCCGCGAAATACTTTGTCATAATCGCGAAAAAACCGAAAATTGTGCTTAGCGGAAGCATCATTGTAATTTGACGTGATCCTGCTGCAAGTTTTCTTCGCCTAGCAAAGCCTTCATTATAACGTGGATTTCTCACGTCAAGTGTGTTTAGAAGTAAATTTAACATCGCAGTACCGTTTGCATCTGCAGCTGGTGGTGTTATATTTAGATTATTAAAAGCTGCTATAAGAGAAACTCTTGTGGCGTCTGCATTAGCAGCTGCACCTGGTGCGTCAATACCTAGAGTGTCTGCATTAGCAATGAGAAAATCTCTCACAATTACAGCATTTTCATCAGCATTAGCTCCATGTACTATAGCACCTCTCTTTAAAAATTCTGTTGATTCAGCTATACCCCGTCCAGTATCTTTAAACCACATCATATTAGTTGCAGTTGATCTCGAGTAATCGTCGGAAAACGAAATAATATTTAAAATTGTACTTGCAACTTGTAGATGACCTGAAATATCTTCTATAGTTTGATTGGCTAGTTGATATCTAGCACTTTTGAATAAACACCAGCCGTTATTTATAAGAGCTACTTCTGTTCCAACTGCAATTGCAGCAGGTGGATTGGCTACTGTCATAATCTGACCACGAACTTCTAACATAGCCTTATGTGGCAGTAGAAATACATCTTCGTCTCTGGTGTTAAAGGTTCTAATACCAGTTTTATTTGGTTCGTTAGAATTTTCATCAAGGTACTCAACAAACTCGAATTCTGTCACATCGTTGTCGATGTCATAAGTTTCTGTTAACTCGAGTTAATTTTTAACAGACATTTTATTTTATTAGATTATATAAAATTTTATTGCGGCACTGTTACTTTAGTTATTAATTTTTGTATGATCTGCTCGCCCTTTGGTGATAATAGTTTTTTTGTTGTTGTTATCATAGCTTTCTGAGTTTCTTTTGTTGGAGCGATTTCTGAGATAGCTTGTTATATTTCAGATGCAGTCGGTGGATCTCCTTTTATTTTATTAGCTATTTTTGTCCCACCGCAGTCCCAGCGGCAGATGCAGCCCCAGTTGCAAAAGCTTTACCAGCGTCAATAGCAATTGGTGCAACTTTACGCGCTATACCCGGAATATTTTCAATAACTTTAGTGAATATATTTCCAAAACATCCTCCTACAATTTTTCTTCGATAAACTTTTTTCTTTGTTTCATTATATTTGATGTTGCATAATTTTTACTTTTGCTCACGTAGATGTAAATAATAAGTTACAACTTCATTATTCAATTCCAACTGTTTTCCTGATTGATCTGTCAACTGCATTAATATACTTGATATTTGATCTTCCACATTTAAAGGATAATAGATAATATCTCGTGGAGTTATTTTCATGAGAGAACCTGGCGGGACTTCGGGTGAGAAACTGTAAATCGTATGAACTTTGCTACCTTTTGATGTATAAGAGCCAGAAGCAATAGAGCAGTTTACTAATATGATATTTACTTCTGTTATATTTACTGACAGTTCATTGTCATATGTAATAGGCTGATTAAGTGCATTATAATCTAATTTAGTAAATCCTAACAGTTGTCTAATACCTCTTTCTTTTGATCCAAGATTGATTAACATATTTTTCAAAGTCATCCTAACTCGTAATGTGCTATAATTAGCAGCTAATCCAAAATCATCAGCCACACCGCCAGCTTTTGTTATGATCTCTTTGATCGTCTTGTTTGGATCTTCAATATTATAAACTCCTTGTGGAATTTTTATTTTTTTTGTTGTAGATATTGAAGTACTTGTAAACGAAGTAAACCACATTTCATCATTAACATCAGTTTTCACGTTAGGTATAGCATTCCAGCAAGTACAAGAAATTAATCCAATTTCATATTGTTTTGCAGGATCTAGTTCTATAGGCGGAATATAATTTACTGAAAAATTTGCGCTATCTTCTGCAGACTCGCTAGAGTTTAGTAATAATGTTCTTTGCATTCCTTTTATATTATATCATTTTATAAAATTAAGTCGCCGCGATTAAGTCGCGGTGTAAAATTTCGTATTCGTCAGATGTTAATAATTCACTCGATCTTAGATGATCAAGTATGTCAAATGGCGTGGGTATAGCGATAAATTTAACAGTTGGATCCCAACTAAGGAGATTATGATATAATGCTATTATAAATTAACTCATACTTTTGTTTGACAGATTTACATTTTACTGGTTTAAATAACGATATTAGGTACTGCTTACGATCGTTAGAGATCGTCATTAGATTAAAAATTTTAACCAATATGAAATCGAATTTGATATTTTTCTGTCGGCCTGGAATCTTGATATTTAAGAAAGGTTTGATTAGCTGCCAAAACAGTTGTTGTTCGGCAACGGTAAAATTAAATTTTATTATTTGTTTAGCAATGTGATACTTGACATTATACCGTTTAGTTGTTGATCTGCTGTAATTTGATCTGTCAGCAACAGTGGCTATTTCACCATCATCATCAGATTCATTGTTATACAAAATATCATCTTCACTATAACCAATAGATTTGTCTATAAAATCTTTGGAAAATGTGACCTTATCGCTGGTGACTTTGTCGCTAGTATCTTCTTCGTAGAGTTCAGCAAGTCGTTTCATCAAGTCCATTATTATAATATATTTTTATCTAATTTATTATTATAAGAGTGACTGATTAGATAAAATATCACCAAAAAGTTAATATAGTAAATTACAACGAACTAGCCGAAGCGGTAAGAAAATGTTTGTTGGGTTATAGTGTTGATGTTATTGTAATGCAAGGTGATTCTCATAAAATATTACTAACAGAAGCAGAAAAAAATAAAATTAATGAAAGTGCAGTAACGACGCTAAAATTTAATCACGATGATATCATAGCATTTGCTCATCATTGCTTGACTAAAACCGAATTACAAAATATTATTGATCATCATATCTAAAACCAATCCTATCATCGTATTCTCTTGAAAAAGCTGATTTTGTTACTCCATCGGCTATAAATTTTATTGTTCTGGAATTTATCTTATAATGCTTTGCCGCAGATGTAATCGATTTAAATTCAATCTCCTCATCCGTTTCGAGGTTTTTTGAAATAACAGGTTTTATTGGACATCTAAAATTAATACGACCACCTCGTCCTTTTCTCAGATTTTCCTGTTGCGTCACTAGCTCCAGATTTCTCATTCGATTATCAGTTTTTACGTTATTGATGTGATTAATAACAAGACCATTGGGTATAGATCCGTTGAACACCTCGAAAACAAACCTATGACCAAGATAATGAACAAAATTTGTTAGTGTTCCTCTAACAATTACCCTGATATATCCCATATTGTTCATAGTACCAAGAACTTTTTTAGTTTTTCTGTTTCTAATAATACCACAATCATTAGCCTCGTATAAATCAAAGACCGGATGCGGCTGAAACTCATCTTGTAAGGGTAAGTTTTCAATGTTGTCATCAGTGACTTTACCGTTATAATGATATACACGCTGTCCCTCTGGAATATCATCGCAGAACAACGTGTAAATAAAATCTTTTCTAAACATTGCAATCCTCTCAGCATTATCTCCCTTTACACTAATATTATAACCCGCTGACGTTAATTTGCCAACAGGTATTCTAGTTTTAATGTTAATAACCGAACCTAATACATTTCCAGCGCATAAGTTATAGTTTGGGTGAACATGATAAATCTCTTGCTCACGTGCGCTTGTCAGATTTACTGTCATTATATTATAGGCGATTTTTTTTATCTTCAATTGATTTTTAGCGCATGCGCAGTGTGAGGTAAAGTTATACTTTGGGTGAACTTGATATGTTTCTTGCTCACATGTGCTTGTTAGATTTGTTGTCATTATATTATAGGAGATTTTTTTTATCTTCAATTGATTTTTAGCGCATGCGCAGTCTGAAAGAATTATTAATTAGATATTACATTATAATATAATAATGTTGAAATTACGTGATATAGCTAAGAAAAAGCCTTATGGGAGAACCTAATAAAATAGCGACTGCTTTTGCAGGTTTTGATAATAGTTATCAGTTTGATAATCAAATTGTTTTAGAAACATCAAAAACGTATATAATAAATGTTTCCAATGGGCTGTTCTTTCCGCACTATTTCCAGCAGAAAAAAACGCTACTAGTGCTGAAAAATATATCAGTCACGTGTCTATATTAAATTTTAAAGATATTAACTTTCCTGTGGCAGAAAATCAAATACCAAAATTTGAAAAGCAAAATAATGTTTCAATTAACGTTTTCGGACTAGATGAGAAAGAGGATGTATACCCGAGATATATTTCAGAAAAAGCTTCACAATCGACTTTAAATTTACTGTACTACAAAAATCATTACGTTTGGATTAAAAACTTTAAGGGACTAGTTGGTAAACAGTACAATAAAAATAGAAACAAAAAGTTCTTTTGTTACCGCTGCTTGAATGGTTGTACTAACAATGAAACATTACAAAAGCATTTACAGTACTGTAGTGATGTGCAAAGAATAACAATGCCATCTAAAAAAGATAGTGTGTTACAGTTTGTCCATCATAATCACAAACTAAAAATTCCTTTCGTTATATACGCTGATTTTGAGTGTTTACTTCAACCTGTACTTGGCGTAGAAAATAATCCTAATCAATCGAGTACAAGAAAAGTTCAAAATCATGTTCCGTGTGGAGTAGCGTACAAGGTAGTTTGTTGTACTGATTCTAGATTATCTAAACCAATTAAATTATATCGTGGTAAAAATCCAGCTATCTACCTTCTCAAGCAGTTGATTAATGAAGTTGATAATATTACTTATCGTTTGAAAAAAGTAACGCCAATGTTAAAATTAACACCTCAACAAGAATCCGATCACGAGCAAGCAGAAATTTGTCATATTTGTGAAAAAGCTTTTGACGATGACAAAAAAGTACATGACCATTGCCATTTGACTGGACAGTATCGTGGAGCGGCTCATAATCAGTGTAATTTAAAATTTCATGCTCCAGATTTTATACCGGTTATTCTTCACACTTTTCGAGGATATGATAGCCATATTATAGTAGAAGCTTTTGGTGATCCTGATATAAAATCTCGTCTAAAACTCGATAACATCATCAAATGCATCCCAAAAAATTTTGAAAAGTACATGTCAGTTACGCTAGGTAAATTGCGTTTTATTGACAGCCTGCAGTTTATGGCAGCCTTGTTAGATGAGCTAGTGAAAGGTTGTAGTAAATTTGATAACCTAAGAGACTGTTTTTGAGATAAATTTAATCTACTAGCTAAAAAAGGAGGTTTTCCATACGAATACCTCGACGATTGGAGTAAATTTGATGAAATATCTTTACCTGACAAAGACAAATTTTATTCACAACTTAAAAATGAAAATATAACTGATGATGAGTATAGGTATGCACAAGATATCTGGAAAGAGTTTGATTGTGAGACTTTTGGTGATTATCATGATTTATACCTGAAAACTGACGTGTTATTATTAGCAGATGTTTTTGAAAGTTTTCGTGAAGTGAGTTATAATAATTATGGACTAGATCCATGCTGGTATTATTCTGCCCCTGGGTTGTCATGGGATGCTTTGCTAAATTTTAGTAAGGTAAGGTTAGAATTACTGAATGATGTTGATATGTTCAATTTTATCGAAAAAGGTATCCGAGGTGGTATTAGCGTGATAACAAAAAAATATGCTGAAGCAAACAACAAATACCTGAAACAGTATAACCCTGACCTTCCTTCGAAGTATATAATTTATCTAGATTGTAATAATCTTTACGGTGGTTCGATGGCAGAACCAATGCCTTTTAGCGGATTTCATTGGATCACGGTTGATCGATTTCTATCAGAGACAGAAAAAAGATACCCGATGATGTTTCCTATTTCGTTGAAGTTGATCTTGATTATCCAAATTCGCTACACAAATTACATAATGATTACCCTTTCTGTGCGGAATCGATGGTAATAGATTATAGTTTGTTATCAAAAGAACAACAAGCGGTAGCATCACCAAGGCAACATTCCATGGTCAAGAAACTAGTACCAAATTTACTTGATAAGAAAAATTACGTTTTGCATTACAAAGTTTTAAAACAAGCAGTCGATGCTGGTCTTGTGTTGAGAAAAGTTCATCGTGTACTAAAATTTAATCAGTCGCCGTGGATGAGAGGTTATATTAACTCAAACACTTCAAAAATGGCTGCAGCAAAAACAGAGTTTGAGAAAAACTTTTTTAAACTGATGAACAATTCCGTTTTTGGTAAGACGATGGAGAATATTAGGAAACGCGTAAATATTGAAATAGTTAATGATGTCAATCGCAGAAACAAACTTGTGTCAGACGATGATTTTGTGAGCATGGAAATATTTAATGAAAATCTTGTTGCAATACAAAGAAGAAAAACAAATCTAAAACTAAACAAGCCGATCTATGTTGGAGCTGCTGTGTTAGATTTATCAAAGTGGCTGATGTACGATTTTCATTATAATTTTGTTAAAAATTAGTGGTCGGCTAGTAGATTATTGTTTACTGATACTGATTCGCTCGTATATGAAATCGAATGCGAGGACATCTATCAGGACATGTTCAATAATCGACATCTGTTTGATCTTTCCGATTACCCTCGTGACAGTACATTTCATGACGACACAAATAAAAAGGTTATTGGTAAGTTTAAAGATGAAATGAACTTGAGCGCTATCAAATACTTTATCGGATTACGCAGCAAAATGCATACCGTATTGTTAGACAATAATAAAATAACGAAAAAAGCAAAAGGTCTGCCTCGTAATTTTGTTAAAAAGTTTATGAAATTTGATGACTACAGGTATGCGCTTGATGGTGGTGTTAGTTTTATGAGAGCTATGGCAATTCGAAGTAATCATCATAAACTCGAAACAGATGTTATTATCAAACGTGGATTGTATAATTTTGATGACAATCGCTATTGTGAAAATGGGGAAGATACATTTGACCTTGGGTATTGTTATGATGATAGATCTATACTCGACATTATCTTTTCCAACTGAAATTTATCTAAACTTATAAAATAATGTTTGAAAATTTGACAATGACAAATAGCTACGATAGTAACATTAAATATCTAATGATGGACGGTAAACAATTGACAGTTGAATTTAATAATGAAACATCAGGTATATGTTTTAATGGAACACATGACAAGTTAAAACTTTCGCTCATCAGATCTGATAACAACGAGTATTTCAATTATCTCGAACAATTGTATCAATAGTTGCTAGCGGAATTTAAAAACTTTCATAGCCCCATTAGCCAACAAAAATATACTAAACTCACAATTGATCTCAATCGGTCAAAGGTGTATTTTATCGACAAAAAATATCCTCTGAACAAACCAGAAATGAAAGATTTGTTTGAGTCCCGTCGCTGCGTGAGCGGTAAAGTAAAATTTAGTAGCTATAATCGTGATAATGGAATTTTTTTAATATCAACAGTTGAAACATTAATAATTGGTAACGAGATATAAAGTAATATCATTTTCATTCTAATGCTAGTTTAATTTCCACCTTGTTAACTGAAACGTTCTAATAGGTGTGGGAGGGGGTGGTGGGCCAAAACCCTCATTTCTCTGTTTTGGAAACCCTCATTTAATTTATACTTGTTTGGAGGGTACAAAAAATGAAGTGAGCCAAAACTCTCATGTCCTAATACTACTTCTTTTGCAGTCTCGCTAGAGTTTAGTAAGAATGTTGTTTGCATTCCTTTTATATTATATCATTTTATAAAATTAAGTCGCCGCGATTAAGTCGCGATGTAAAGTTTCGTATTCGTCAGATGTTAATAATTCACTCGATCTTAGATGATCAAGTATGTCAATAATTTCATTATCAAGTTCAACACTATCATTCCCAGCTTCCTTTGATGATATTAATAACAATAATCTACCTATCATTTCAGTAGTTGAAGTAAATACTTTTACACCAATTCCTGTTTTATCTTTTCTATATTTTTCTACACGAGATTTATCGAGTTTATCAAATTTTCTTTTAAAACTCCACCCTTTACCAAAAGGTTTTGCTCTACTATTTTCTGCTGTTTTTTAAACGTGAGAGCAATGACACCGTTTTTCATTCTTTCATAAAGTGGAATCATATTATCAATCTCTGTAACCGTGTTTATTTCATCTTTAGCAGTAACTCCGTCATTAAATATTACATCTGATCTATCGAGTAATTCTTGATATTCTACATCAGTCCACTTGTTTATATTATTAATATCTATTATATTTTCTTTGTTTAAAAAATCATCATATTCACTACCTTTTATCTCATCATTTGCTCTTTTTGTAAAATGAAGTCTTTGATCTCCAACTTCCATAAACTTTACAGTAAGATCACCGACTCTTTGTTGCTCCTCTTTGATATCTTTTATTTCTCCTGATAAACTTGTTATAATATTTGTTATTCCTTGCGTTGTTAACTCTGCTAATCTTCGCTCAAGTTCCAGCGGATTGTTTATCAATCGATCTGTTTCAGCTTGTCTAACCGCAGGATCAGCTATATTTGCTGTAAGTGCCTCAATCAGTTTTCTTTTTTCTTCATCAGATTTAAAAACAAGTTTTGCAGCAGCTGCTTCTTGTTGTTCTCAAACAACACCAACCAAACCTTTTTCCTGCAGTTGTTTAAGTTCTTCTTCTGACAGTGGTTTAGTTTCAGGTTGATTACCTAATAATGCTTCAGTAACCGGCTTTAAAATTGTAGCTGTTGTTTCTGTAGCAGTTACTTGCCCACGTCGAGCTTCTTGTACTTTTTGCTTAAGTGATGCCTGAGATTGAGCAAGTTATTTTAGATCTTCTATGTGTTGTCTGTATCTTGCTCGTTTGTCCATTATTATAATTATAAATTTTATAAAATTGAAACGCTTTACTGTAAGTAACTGTTAATACAACAGCGAAACATTTTAGTTGGATCATTGGTAAGTTTATCAAACAAGAAAAAGTTAAATTTATCTTTTGTAGCATTACGGTAAAGTTCAATAAACTTATCTTTTGTCACGCCACCGCATTGCTCGCTTGCAATATTTCTAACGTCAACATTATCCAGTCCTGGAAATAAAATATAACAACCCGTATTTCGCCTAATAAACCTGTCAACATTATAACATTATAAAATCCTTGAGCGAGATAAACAGAATTACACTGTTTGTCACGTGACAGTGAGAAATATGATCTTATTTTGTTCATCTCCATGTTATTTAGAGGAATATCATCAAAAACTACTATCTTATGTTCATCTGCATCAAGTTTATTGACTGGAATAAGATCTTCTGGCTGCCTAATTATAAAAAAATCTTCGCCAGCTTTAAGATCATCACGAAGCTTGTCATTATACTCAATTAATAACTCATACTTATCTTGCTGTGGATTGATTGTGTAAATATAAACTCTATCGTAGTTAAAATTATCACCAAGAAGTAAGTTCATAAGTAAATTTGTTTTCCCCGATCCAGTTCGCCCAACAATAAGATAATGACAATCAGGAAGTTCATTGTTATGTTTATGCTTCACTAGTCTCTCTGTATCAAAGTTTAGTATCAATGATTTTGCCATTTTGTATAATATTAAACTAGTGTTGATAATTTTATCTAGGATAGTAAATAATGAACTACAATACAAAATTTGGAACACTATTAGAAGATTTATCCACAAAAGGTTATCAAGGTTACTTATCCAAATTTGCAACTCTTGATAAGCTTAAAAATGAAATCAATAATTTACTAAATATTGCCAGCGTAGATCCGGATGAAGTTGTCATTTTCCAAGACAAAGAAGGACGATTAAAGACGAGTAATGTAAAACTGTCAGATGTAGTTGTACGAAATCCAAGTGGGAATATTGTTATGAAACAAAACAAGATTACAAATCTTGGAAACCCAACTGAGGACGGGGATGCTGTCACTAAAACATACGTCAATGATCAGGACGTTTCAATCAATAATGAAATCACAGCACTAAAAAATGAGTATCTTAGTCATGTAAATACATTTTTAAGTTTTCGAAGAAACATAAACAGAATTAGAGATGAATTTTTTGGAAATCCATCAATTGTTGACATTACACTCGCTAATATTAACACAAAACTCAATGATATTAACACAAAACTCAATAATATTATTAGTAAAATTCCTAATATTGCTGAGGAAACGAGTATCATTCCTCACATACAGATTAAAAATATTGTGTATACTATTGCATATGGTTATAATGGATGGACACCACAAAACAAATCTATCAAACACACTGAAGAAGTTACTGGTATGTATAGATTGTCAGTGTTTAGCACTGTAAAGTTTAAAATAATTACTAAATCATGGCGTCATTCATATGATGATGACTTATCTGGAATGTTATCTGTAATATTAAACAAAAATTCTGAGGAAGAATTTGTACTTGAACCAACTGATAAAAATTTTATAGGTCCTTATCGGTGGTGTTTGGAATTTGTAGCTGATTTATCATAACTATGTAAACAAATATTATAATGAAAAAAAGTATAGTTGATTTTAATCATATTTCAAAAGATATTTCAGAACAGGATGTGGACGCACTAATATAATACTACAAATATTATCACAAAAAACATTGGTGCGTTAAAAAATGTTATAAATACTACAACAAGATCCTTCGAGTAATATCATATCTACAATTGTTAATGACCAGTTCCGGTATAATTTCAAGTGGGATATCGTTAAATCCTTTTTTGTTAATTATATCTGGTATTGGTGTTTCACTTACAGCGGCGTGCAAAAAAGTAGAACCAAGACTTTTGATAAAAAAGCATGCATGTTTAACATCAATTAAAACTTACAAGAAACTACTTGATCAGATCCGGTCTTACCTACGAGGAGTCAAATATAATATGGATGATTTATTACGTGAATTTTGTATTATTGATAATATGTTAACAGATATTGTATCAATTAGGGTTATCAAGTATGAAAAAAATATCAAAAAATTATGAGTAACGTAAAATTTTATCTAAACTTAAGATATAATATAACTAAAATAATATCATTTTCATTCTAATGCTAATTTAATTTCCACCATGTTAACTGAAACGTTCTAATAGGTGTGGGAGGGTGGTGGTGGGCCAAACCCCTCATTTCCCTGTTTTGGGAAACCCTCATTTAATTTATACTTGTTTGGAGGGTAAAAAAATGAAGTGAGTCAAAACCCTCATTTCCTTATATTACTGCAGCAGAACGCGTCTAGCGACGGACAGCAACATGTCTGGTGCGGAAGGGAAGGGGACCGGGAGCAGGGCGGTGAAAAACGTCACCTGTTTGTGGGTCACATTGAGTACAGTTATGCTTTTGGACTGCCCTACGTCAGTGTTAAGTTAGCCATCTGTATAATTTATCGTGCGTTAGATTTGGTTGAGAATTTTGAAGAGTATTCCTAAGTTTGATTGTCATGTACTTAGCGTACTTACATAACGAAAGTGATTCCCAATCTGATAAGAGGTGTACGTTTACCACTGATTTATTCCTGCACAGCAGGATGATACATATTTTGCGTCTTTACACGAATTTTGAGTTTTAATTAATGCCGATAAAGAGGTTTGAAATTTTGCAAAACACTGTGCTGCTTTTGACTTATTTTTGAGTAAAGAGGTACCGCCGATGACAGGTATTAGTATGCTATTTATTTGGTATTTGCCATAGTGTGACTGGCCCTGATGGTCCTGGGCTTAGACCACTTTATATACGTTAGAGCTTGGGTCCTAGATAGCTTACCTGACTTTAGTTGGGCCTATCGGTCTTGGGTTTGTTAGTTTTGGACCATTTACGTTCGTAAATTAATTAATTAATGCCACTTTGTGTGGCAGGGCCTGATGGTCGTTGGGTTTGGCCACCTTATAAGCTTCTACTTTGAGTCAAACTGTATTTCATATGATTGATTTACGTTGCCACTTATGTCGCAGGCCCTAATGATCCTGGTATTCGGACACCTTATACCGGCTAGGTTCTATGGGCATTTACAATCTAATGACTGTCATATTTGGTTATGTATAGGAGCAAAGTGTTAGCAAGGAGAAAAAGATTGTTGTTAAAAGAAAGGGGAGTGAAAATGTTTTGTTTTTTTTGTTTATTTGTTTAGTGCTTGTTTTCATTTTTAAAGAGAATATATGAGAGAGAGATATTTAGTATTGTAGCAGTGGTGGTTCGGTTATCTACATATGTTTTTACTTTCCGTTATCTGTTTATCTATTGATGTATTATTTCTCCCGGTTCAGTTGTTCTTATGTTTGTAGGTGTTGTTTCTTATTTATAAAGTGTCTTAACCCAAGCTGTTGTTTTTATACTGCACGGTTGTCTTTGCTGAATAAATAGGTCCCCGTCTATTATGATAAGAAAACTCTATTTGTTGTTTAGATGTTTTCTATCATAACCTTCTTCTTGTGTCTAGTTACGAGAAGGAAGAAAGTTCAGCATTCATAAGAATAAGGTGTCACTTATGATGGTGTAAATACGGTTACATCTTTTTGTGGTGAAGCTTTGGCTACGAAGGTACCAAGAATCTGTAAGAAATAGACATTACACTCTTCTGTGCCTGGAATCCCACTGATAATAACCAGTCCAGAGCCTATTTTTATATCCTGGAAACTGGCAATTATCAGCGTTTCATCCGAGGTCACAAGATCTCTGTCTAAAACTCACACGTTCTTCTTGCGTGCTAGTCAAGGACAGCTTTAAATTTATACCAAGTTTTAGGGTGGGGAGATAGAGTGTGAGTGTGTGGACAGTATTTTTCCTAAGTACGACCTTTTGGATCATACATTGTCCATAACCTTCCAGTTGTAAGTGGTCATTCACATTATGAACTTTTAACTTAATTAATTCCCTTTGCTGATTATCAATTACTTTGTTCCCAACATCACAACGCAATTTAATAAGGTTTTATTGACCGAACCGCGAAATAACATGCCACTCGCGGCTTTATCTGTTGTTGAACTATCGGACTCGGCTATTAATTAGGTTTTTTCCATTATCAAGTCAATCTAAGGAAACAATCATAATGTTTAATCTGAATTCATTCCAATGTCCTATTATCTTCAGGATATGAATTATTGATTGGGCCATGCTTCTCCAACAATCCAAATCAATATCATAGCATTCTCTTAAATTTGCAGGTTTTTGTCTTCCAATAACTAGAGATTTCAATATGTTGTACACAAACTAATGTTATCGTTTCTTTCTTTTAAAATTGATATCTTGATAATACCTCTTGGTTAATTCACCGCGACCTCGAGGCTAGTAAAAAAAATAATAAATATATGAGGAAGAAGAAAGAAAAAATATTAAAAATAAAAAATTACAATACTTAGGTAGATGGAAAAATTACAATGCATTGATAAGTTGATAAATTGCAAAAAAGGCAATGAGAACAATGTTCATTTCAGTACATATTGTGAAATTCAAAAAAGAATACAATAAAATGTATAATAATCAATAAACTGTAAGGTACATTGAGAATGCACTAGAATAGACATGATTAAAGATACATAGAAAAATGTACCATAAAATGTGTAATAAGGAGCCAATATAAATTGAAAAAGAGATTACAGTTACACAAGGAAGTAAAAATATTAAAAAGACCAAAATTCAGTGCACTGACAAAAGTTAAGAAATAGGAAAAGACAGCAATTTACCGTGTAGTACCCCGATGAGTAATGAAGAAAAACAATATATTAAGAAAACATTAAAATATGCAATATGACAGGATAATACGTAATGTGACGTCAGTATGGTAAAGAAAGATTTTATTCAAGGGAACCATACGAAAACATGTTTGACACATTCAATGAAGATCATGTACAATAGTGAGTTCTTCAATGAAAAATAATATGTTTATTGTATATTATTATTATTTCTATTTCATTTTAAATAACGTCAGCAGAACATAATTAAGATTGCTGTGTAAACGCTAGGTTAATCGGTGAAGTCAGTAACTTATGTTAATTTATCTGAACAATTATATTCCGTCATATGTCATTGACCTAGGATTATGCGCGCAATAGAACGTGTTCATAATATTGAAGTGATACTCCTTATTAATAGGATGTGAATTATGACTTCCCAATATATTATTTCATATATGAGACTACTAATATTTTAATTTAGGAGATATCTAAAATGAGTGGCATAATGCGGTATGATCTCTTGTAAACCAAGTAACTGTATAATGTTTATTCGTGATGCTTTCCTTAAACTAGAATTAATTGATACGTCTTGAATGTCATCTGGACAACTGGGGTATGTAGCGCAATATATAGGTCACGATCTTTACGTGTTGCTATAAAATACATAAACAATAATGCGGATTCCTTAGCGTTCTGGAATAACATATGTAATCTATAGATACGATGGCTCAATTTGATTGATAAATTCCATTAAAACATGCTGTGAAATCAGTATAGCAAGTGAACGAACTCGCCTGCTGAAAATTTCGCTGTAGTACTAATTTGCTGAGCCTCAACCGTTTGAGCTGTAATCCTTTCTTCTATTTTCTAATATTCTTCACGAATATTTAGACAATGGCAAGCATCGCTTGCTCTAATAGTATAAGCGTTTTTGAGTGTGGACCAATTGCCGTTAACATTTTCTAATTCTATTATCAACTTGTCAGGTATAGGAGAAGAAATCATCTCCCTATCGAGTAATAACACCGAAAATTGAAATTTTATTATTCTGTTGCTTTAACATATTTGTATAACTTGCTAAATGTTGTGATGTTTTCATTGTCAGCATTCCAAATAGATATTTACCTATTTTATCAATGAAGGCAAAACTTCTTTCATGATACATTTGAAGAATGCAAAACACCTTTCTGAAATAACTAATTTATTAATGAGATTGTTATATTAAACTGCATATTCATTGTAATTCGTATTGACTTTAAGTGTGAACGAATATCATTTATGTAGCTACTTTTGACATCTCTGTGTCAATATTCGATACATTCGACTGAATAATTCCTTAAAAGCCTGATTTGAAAGTGCGAATCCACTTATCGGCTGAATCATAAAATAGTGGGAGTGGCTAGATATAACCTTTAGCGTAAATTGTTTTTGTTCTGTTACTGCGGATACTGAATTCAGAGTTAAAAAAGAATACAATCCTACAAACCAAATCCATATTCCATCCATACCTTAAAGAAAAAGAAAGAGGTTGCGAGGTTTGGATATCCAGAAAGAAGAAAACGAGATAGAAGGTATGAAGAAAGAATGGAATGGAGAATAGGATTATAATCTTTTTCTCCCATTTACAAACAAATTTTCTTCTGAATTTCGTATTGAATTCAATTACGAAATATTCGACCTAGTCGTGTACGACGTGTATTCGATTGTGTGCGATTTGTAGGTGTACATAATCTATGCTAATACTAGTCCTGTAAGACGAGTATAAAAAGTTAATATCAGCTTGTAGTTCTTGGTTTCTTTATTTTTTTAAAATGTTATTTTACTATTTTTTTGTACTTTTTTATTTATTTTTTTATTTTGCATAACATCTGCATAACATATTTATCAGTGACTATGGTTATTACTTTGCTTCAGTGAAGAGTTGTGAAAAGAACTATCATTTTCATGGATAGTACTTGTAAACCAATATTAAATTTATCTTCTTAGTGCATACACAATATCATTAAATACAAGCGACACTGAGGTAAGAATGTTTGCTTAGAGAACCTTGCAAGAATTTGGTCTTAATCAAGAGTAATGAAGGTGAAAATGTTAGTGTTATGTTAATCCTACTCTAATAACCATAACGTCTGTTCATTTGCAATCAAACCTTGACCTGTGTGTGTATGAAATTGCACTTAATCGCACCAATGAGCTGTAAGTGAAAATATTATTAAAATCGTAAAACGGAATCGACATGATTTAGTCCATCATTACAATTGTAAAACTAAGCGTGTATTATTGACATTACTTATGACGTGCGAAAGGAAATGTATCACCGTTATCGTTTCAAACAAACTTTACTCAGAAGTTGATCATATGCAGGCAATAGCTGCGCAAAATGCAATATGCATTCAAAAATTCAATATGCAGAGCATTCTCTCTGCTTCAAAAATTCAATATGCAGGCCATTAGCTGCTTACAAAACTGTGTTGAACAATCGCTCAGACACTTGAACTATAGAAAAACGTACATAATAACACTACAACATCATTTGATGCTGCAAAACCATAGAAGGAAACTCTCTTCTGACTGGTTTGAAGACATTAGAGCCGTACCTTTGGCGTTTTGCCAAGCCAATACCATATAGTATACATTATGGTATACATTCATATGATTTCATATGAAACACGTGAGAGAAAATCTCAATAACATTATCGAACAACATTGAGCTAACAAAACAAACAATTTCTGCATCAATATGCCTGAAACGACATAGCGGAAAGTACAATGCTCCTTAAGATAGGTAAATATGGTACGATCTATTATGTGTGATAGTAGCGAAACATGTATAATGTAGTTTGAGGTGTCAAGACGAGCAGGTTTGATGTTTAATATAAATGCTTAGGGCATAGAATGAAACGTAAAGGTTCATTCACACTCTCTGTAGTAGAAATCTTAGCAACTCTGACGAATGTTAATGACAGTAGGTATAATAATGTTATTTACTCAATGAAAAATGAAATATAGCATAATTTAGATTAGTGTTGTTAATCGTTTGAAATTTACGCACTAACTTTCAATGTGTCTTTTAAAAAAAATCAAAATAAGAGATAGAAAAATCATACCTTTGTGAGATGTACCACAATGAAGAAATATTCTTGATATGAACTAATAGCAAATAATACATCTATTGTCTCTAATACCGAAAGAGTTCAAAATGTTAAAGTCACTTTCACTGGGAAGGAGACTGTTAATGCTGTTGTCGCTGATCTGAGGAAAGCGTAGATGTCGCTGCAATTCATTTTGGGTTGTAGTTAGGTCAAATTTGGAGCTGGACTTAGCACTGTATGCATTCGTAATCTCGTAGTCTCAGGTGTTACTGCAAAAATAATTCTCATAGACGATGTAGGCATTTTATGCTGAAATCTTCTCATAGTTGTAATCATATTCGTTCCCACTGTGATATTTCTGGTTGTTGTAGTTTCTAAAATGAGTGAGGTTGTTCGAATCTGGGTTTTCTCTTTGGAATATGGCGGCGCTGTCGCTTCTGGAGTTGATGTAGCATAGCCGGGCCGAGTGAAGTCTAATGGTGTTAGGAGTTACGGCGTTTAGTCTGTAGATAGCAGTTGGACAAGTGCAACAGGAGCGATCTGTTGTAATAATTAGGTGAAGTCTGCTAGTCGTAAACGTTCAGGTGCGAATCTCCCTCTTGGATCATAATTATGTGTTTTAACACCTGTATTCATGTTATTCATCCACCAATTTATTATGATTAGAAAACTCTATTTGTTGTTTACATGTTTTCTATCATAACCTTCTTCTTGTGTCTAGTTACGAGAAGGAAGAAAGTTCAGCATTCATAAGAATAAGGTGTCACTTATGATGGTGTAGATACGGTTACATCTTTTTGTGGTGAAGCTTTGGCTACGAGAAGGTACCAAGAATCTGTAAGAAATAGACATGACACTATTCTGTGCCTGGAATCCCACTGAGAATAGCCAGTCCAGAGCCTATGTTTATATCCTGAAAACTGGCAATTATCAGCGTTTCATCCGAGGTCACAATATGTCTGTCTAAAAATCACGCGTGCTTCTTGCGTGCTAGTCAAGGACAACTTTAACTTTATATCAAGTTTTAGGGGGGATAGAGTGTGAGTGTGTGGACAGTATTTTTCCTAAGTACGACCTTTTGGATCATACATTGTCCATAACCTTCCAGTTGTAAGTGGTCGTTCACATTGTGAACTTTTAACTTAATTAATTCCCTAGGCTGATTATCAATTACTTTGTTCCCAACATCACAACGCACTTTAATAAGGTTTAATTGACCGAACCGCGAAATAGCATGCCACTCGCGGCTTTATTTGTTGTTGAACTATCGAACTCGGCTATTAATTAGGTTTTTTCCATTATCAAGTCAAGCTAAGGAAACAATCATAATGTTCAATCTGAATTCATTCCAATGTCCTATTATCTTCAGGATATGAATTATTGATTGGGCCATGCTTCTCCTACAATCCAAATCAATATCATAGCATTCTCTTAAATTTGCAGGTTTTTGTCTTCCAATTGCTAGAGATTTCAATATTTTGTACACAAATTAATGTTATCGTTTCTTTCTTTTAAAATTGATATCTTGATACATCGACATATCAGAGACCCTCATGTGCAGTATGTCTGATGGTCTTTTTGAAAGTTAGATGTCTTTGCTGAAAGTACTGTTTAAATGTGTTTAGCGTAAGTTTAGTAGTTTTCTTTTATTTACTTTGAGTTTTAAGTTTAGGTTTAATGGGGAGAAAGATGATATTAAGGCTCCAAAACCAGATATCTTAACTATCCTTGAAACTCATCTTACACAAAACCTAAATCACCCACCAAAAAATTCCAGGCTACTCAACTGGAACCGTTCGAAATGAAAATAACGGGAAAAAGGGAGTGGGACTTGAAATTTTGTCTGCCTAATACCATCAATATTACTATTCCATCCCTACAAGGAACCAATGAGACATTCGATTAAAGTCAACACGGGAGCAAACCCCATACAAATAATAAATGTATACGATCCAAGAGGAAGTGAAAACCCCATAAAGTTAATTACATACCAAGAACTCACCCAACATATTACTAAAGACATTGTTATTTGCGAAGATTTTAATGCCCACAATGAGCTGGGTGGAGGGAAGTGGCAGAGATACAAGAGATAAATTAATTGAA
Source organism: Potamilus streckersoni (assembly GCA_016746295.1). Classification (NCBI taxonomy): domain Eukaryota; kingdom Metazoa; phylum Mollusca; class Bivalvia; order Unionida; family Unionidae; genus Potamilus; species Potamilus streckersoni. The sequence continues at coordinate 32,902 of JAEAOA010001579.1, read as the reverse complement.
CAATGGACCACTGTATCCAACATGACCATTCTTAATGATGAGTCTAATACAAGAATAAACAGAAAAAATGGTCCACTCTCTGCCATTGATTTCACCATATGGTCACCCTAGCTTGCAAAGATGATTGGTTAGATCAAACCGATACACTCGGCAGTGACCACTTCCCAATCATCATCACATTGCTTGGAGGGTGGATAAAACCAATACACTCGGCAGTGACAACTTCCCAATCATCACCACCTTGCAGATAGCAGTACAATCAAACTCCATCATTAAACCACCTAGGTGCAGGTATGATAAGCTAATTGGCAAGTCTTTACAGAACTCGTGGCATATGTTAACATCAATTAACTAGAAAACTAAGATGTAAACAAATTATATAACATAATCCCCACCAAAAAAGAAGCAGCATAAAACATCACCCCCAAAACAAGGGGGATCTATTATAAACAACCAGTTCCATTGTGCAATGATCAATGTTCTGCTCTAATCTAAACATCAAATCGAATTTTAAGTAAGTATGGGACAAAATTAAATCAATTAGGGGGAAAAACTGTAAATAATATTACTAAAATCCCTTGGGCGACTACAACCAAGAAAAGGCAGACATGAGCAGCAACAAAAGCAATTCTATAGCATTCCAACAACATATGGCTAAAGTGGAAAATAAATTAAATCACCTATTCAAAGACTTAGGCTCAAAATCTTCATATCTAAATAGCGACATCACGCTACACGAATAGGAAACAACATTTAAATCTAAAAAAGAAACATCACCCTATAGAAGACCAAATTGGCTATACAAATATCTAAATCCTACTAACAAACATTACACAAGCCTTACTGAAACTAATAAATATAATACAATATATAAAAACCTACTAACAAACATTACACAAGCCTTACTCAAACTATCAAATATAATCTGGTCCATAGGTATAATACCCGACAAAGGGAAAGAAGCCATTATAATCCCGGTCCACAAACTTGGTCCGAATAACATTAACAGACCCATCTCTCTTACGAGCAACAATCGTAGAAACTATTATCACCAAATGATTAAAATACCATAGCTCGTGTCAAGGGGAAGGATATAGAGAAGTCAAACAGCATTTATTCTGTAATTTTGAAAACAAACGACAGATACATTTCTCAAAACAGAACATTTTTATTCAAACAAGCAACAATTAACAATACTATCAAGCAAATGCTTTTGATAAGGTTGACAACGTTGTGAAAACATGTTACTCATTTCCACAAATGGAAGTCATGAAGGCCATTGATTTACACTGCGTTTCCTAATGACAAAAGATATACATAATGGTCACAAAACCATTGATCTTCTTTCTCATCGTTTCTAGAAGAGCTTCGATCAAATTAAGTCAATAAATGTTCTAAGGACATCCAAGACTGCGATGATGAAGAAAATATACACATTATTATCCGCAGACCATGAAATCTGCACCTTGTAATTTCACATTATTGAGTCGTCTGATCTGGTCATTTCTTCTCATGAAGTCAATGTTGTCGTCTTCCAAAGGATGATAATCCATACAAAACAAAATACTCCAAAAACTCCTTTTTAGGGAAGTAGACTGCTACCAGTAGGATCATGGAAGATGACTGTCATCCATGTTGATGCCATAAGCTTGATGGTCTTGAGGCTTGCGATGAGGTAGTTCATCTTGAGCACACACGAGATGATTCCAAGAAGCAGTGTACGAATCGTTGTTTAATAGGTAATAAAGTTCCCAGGTATCCATTTTTCTTGCTGTTTTTGTTTTGTTTCACATGTAATGATAAGTCATCAATTCACTTCTGAATTTTTGCTTGAAAATCTCTGTCAAGTAACCGTTTTATTAGCTTCGTCTGGGTTAAGAGACTTTCAATGCGATAGATCTCCAGAGTATACAGTGGAGGGCAGGAATAAACACGCAAACCTTTAAACCACTCACACACAATGCCTGAGGTAAATGATGAAAATCAGTGTTGATGTGCTCGAGAACACCCAAAGAAGTGCACACCGTCACCATTATCTTTCTTCAGTCCAAAGAGGTACAAGAAAAGGACTGTCCCCTCGTTTCGCCTAACATTGTGACAAGTTGTCCATCCTGTATAAAGCTCCTTCACCCATGCGAAAACCCTCATTCAAACTGCTCCAAGGATGGCATCGATTGGGTGAGTAAATGTTGTCAGAATGTCTCGAAAAGTACGACACCTTTGTCTAAGCATCAGAACGAATGCTTAGCCAAACATCGACACGTTCTTCGCCAAATTGCCCAAAAATAAAATACTCATTCGTCAATAGAAAAGATGTTGGTGCAACGCGGAGGAATTTTACCCCTGATAAGACCCTTGCTGGGATCAAAAGGAGGACCCATCCCAAAAGGAGTATTGGAAATCTTTAGAAGAACCGTGAGATCAGGATAAAAAGGTTAAATAATGAGGTTTCTGTGTCCAAATATATATATATATATATATATATATATATATATATATATATATATATATATATATATATATATATATATATATATATATATATAAGCAGCAGGGAGGATGAACCCTACAAATTTTTGCGACAAAATCGATTAAAGCCTCAGAATGCCAAATGGAACCTTCCTACGAAATCTCATATTTTAACCAAAAAAAAATTAAAGACCCCATTTTACAAATGGAGCCTTAGCGATTTTGTCGCAAATACATTGTCATAACCACCCTCAAATTGCTGCCATCTACGTCGCAAATATGTTGTCATTTCACCCTCCCCCTGCTGCTGATTAATACAAATTATTTAACAAAATATTTGATCAAGTCCAATACGATATCGTGACCGAGGGTCGTGTAAATTTATTGTTATAAATCCATATGGGACAGACTGAGCATGACCAAAGTAATTTTTAAATCCATTGAAGTCCATATCGGAACACCATGTTTGCCAAATATTTCGTAGCGTATGTGTATCAACGCCATTGAATACAGCAAGAATATTACAGTTATCGCGAATCACTTTTGGAATTTGAGTATATCGTTGAGTGACATATATCACGTCAGTGTTTTTATGCCTACCTCGGGAAAATACTCTAGCAGGGTTCTTTTGATTATCTAACATTACATCATCGTACACTACAAGATTGTTTATGTCTCCATCGAGGTCATCTACGCATGGTGCATCATCAATATCTGTTATAAAATCAATTACACTTTCACCTTTAATTTCTGATGCATTTTCATTATAATCTTTTAGCACTTCATAGCACCGTTGATCATCTACGGATGGGGCAACTAAATATAATTTATCCCACTTCATAAATCGCATTATCAAATTAAGCAGCAATTGTGTTTTACCCGATCCAGATGGTCCGATTATAATGGCACGGACAGAATTCGGAAGCGCTGCGTGGTGTTTTACCGGTTCTCTTCTTTTAGTCGCTGAAAAGTCAATTATATTCATAACTCTATATATAAATTATGGATCTATATTGTGTTAAGTGTAAACAGCGTACTGATACAACCGATCAGACAACCATTACAACTAAAAACAATAGACTAGCGCTTACTGGTAAGTGTGTAACATGTGGTACAAAAAAATTTCGATTTTTAAAAAAAAGCAACTCGGAGGTGATATTGCCGCAAAACTTGGAAAACTCCCCGGAACCCCATGGGCAAAATACCCCGGAGAAAAACACCTTCCAGGATATAGCTACTGTGGTCCCGGAACGAGATTAGATATCAGACTTGATGATCAAAATCAGCCCCGGCCTGGTGAGTATCCGATAAATGCTATTGATAAGGCATGTCATGCTCATGATGTTGCATATAAAAGCAATAATTTGCAACAAAGACATATCGCGGATGTAAAATTAATTCATGCGTTAAATGCTATTCCCGATAAATCCTTCAAAGAAAAATTGGCTTCATGGTTGGTCAAATCAGCTATGAAAGGCAAATTGGTGTTAGGTGCTGGTAATTGAAAACACCAGTGTTTTTTATAGTATGGAATCTATTTATTATTCTCCGAAAGGATACTGGAGGGGTAAAGCGGCAATTAGTAAACTCGCTAACGCTGCAAAAGTGAAAAAATCCACTGCAAAAGATTGGTTATCCAAACAAGCTATATGGCAAATTTATCTACCACCGCCTAAACAAATTAATTATTCTCATTTTGATGTTACCGTACCCAATGAAGTTCATCAGGCTGATTTATTGTTTTTACCACATGACCATGGTTACAAATACGCGCTAACTGTAGTTGATATTGCGAGTCGATTTAAACAAGCAGAACCATTGAAAACAAAGTCAGCTTCTGAAATCGCTTCTGCATTTGAAAGGATTTATCGACGAGGTCCTCTAAGATGGCCAAATCTATTACAAGTTGATCCTGGCAAAGAGTTTCAAGGTGCTGTTCTATCAACAATGAAAACTCATAGTGTTACAATACGACGGGGACATACTGCGTTACATCGTGATCAGGCAATTGTAGAACGATTTAATCGAACTCTTGCAGAACGGTTATTTGGATATCAATATGCAAAAGAATTCATCCAAGAAAAACGATCTCGTGAATGGGTCCAAAGGTTACCGAGTGTAGTTGCAGCGTTAAATAACGAGATTACTCGAACTATTAATATGAAACCAAATATTGCAATAAAAAAAGAATATATTCCCGAACAACCACAGCGGGTTAGCACTCAGCCACTTCTCGGTGATGTTACTGTGAGATATTTATACGAACCAGGAGAGCTTGAAGGCGGTAAAAGAAGAGCTACTGATCCTATATGGAGTGTTACTACGCATAAAATTTCAACCATAACGCGATCAACTGGTAGACCTCCAATCTACAGATTGGATTCAACTGCACCTCAGCGTGGTTTTACACGCGAACAACTACAAGTTATTCCGGACGATACTCAATTACCGCCACATGGTCTTAACTAGCTCCGTTACGTCTATTACACTCAAGACAGGTCAACATCACATTGTTTCTGACATGACCAAGACTGTTATTTTTTCTGTCTACGGTGAATTGTCGAGGGTCTTTATCCGAATACTGCCAGTGCATTATACAATTGCAACTGGCGCAGTGATTATTCTGTTGTTCTTTTAATGCGATTATTACTTCAGCATCAATATCAAATTCTCGTTGTTTTTTTTTGTCCTGCTGTTTGTAACCAGAGAGTTTTTTTATTAATGATGCTAATATCAGTGTTATCATCGTTTGCATTAAAATCATCATCGAAAACAATCCTTCGTAGTTGATTTATTCGTCGTACTCTGGACACTGCGAGATAGACTAAATTTGACCATTCAATGCGATTATCAACTATCCAGACAATTATATCCGTGATGGTTAATCCTTGTGACGAGTGTATTGTTGTTACATAACCAAGCATCCATGGTGATTTATCAGCGCATAATGCATCTTCTACAGTATTGATATCAACTAGCACAATATCATTTAACACTAGAATCTGTTTCTCCGTCTGGCCTGGAATTTCAACTTCAATATTCTGCTTTCGTGTATCCAATGGTCTATAACACAACGGTACTGGAAACGTTGGGAATTTTTTCTTGTGTAGCTCAAACAACTTTTTCTGAAGTGCGTCTCTGACTATCTTTCTACTTGCTACTACAAAATCATTTGGTTTCCATGTTTCCCAAAAATCATTCAAAGGTGTTTCAGAAATTATTTCACGCGCTACTTCACATTGAATTCTATCGTGGTGTAATCTAATTAGTTTTTTAAACTCACGTAACTGCTCATCGAGTGCTCTATAGTCAGTATCAATTTCTTCGTAATAATCAACAAATCCTTTTAACCAATTATGTGGACTTCTACCAACAAATGGTGGTGGTTGACCATGATCGCCGCACAATATAACTTTTGTATTATTTTGCAATAACCAATCAAGAAACATTTTTAATACATCTTCTGAAACAGTACATGCTTCATCCCAAATAATAACCGCTGGAATAAATTTCTCACCCATTCGCTCAGGAGTCCAAGCATCACCCTTGTATCGAAAAAAACTATGATACGTGCAAGCTTCAACATTTCGTTGTTTGATCTCTCTCGCTAGTCTATGAGTTGGTGTGAGTACAATCATGGACGTTCTCTCTCGATATAATTCTATCGCACGTGTTGTCTTTCCAGATCCACCACAACCGTTTAAATAAACTGTTTTATATCTACAAATTGGATCTGATATCGGTGGTGCTTTAGACATAGAAAATCCTTCGGATTTTTCACTGATAGAATTATCGTTCTTCAGGTAACTGCTTTTAATCTCAAGGTCTGCTGATTCAGAATAATCGCGTTGTATTTCATGTTTAATTCGCCATGTTCCCCAAGTCTCTTCGCTATTAGTAAATTTAGTTATCTCTTTGATATATTTTTTATCGACATACATTGAATCAATTGCAACTCTGACTGCTATACTAGGAAATCTATTTATCATTGCAAATAAATTGATAGATGCATAACCCAGCATAGAAGCTCTCAAATGTAGATATGCAGAGCTTTCTCCATCACTGTAAGTAACAATTCTACCTAACTTTGTTTTATTGGACAAAAAGGCTGTTTTACAATTTGCGTATCTATTTTTCTCTACTGCATCTTTAATAACGAAGTTGTATTCGGCATCATCTATAATCAATCGTGAGGATTGTCTTTTAAAGTTAAATTTTTTTCCACCTTGTGTAAATTTACCGATTATTCTTCGGCCGAGATCCTTTGCTTCACTATTTCGTTGATTAAATATCTTTTTTGACCATTCAATGATGTACTCCTCGTCAGCATCAATATGTTTTCTAGACTTATCGATTATACTATCAAGACATTCTGGTTCTGGTAACCAGACATTGGTTTGTTTTTGATATGAGATAATCGCTTCGCTGACAATCAACGAAACTAACATTTTACAATCAATCATATATCGCAATAACACTATTGGTAACCACATCCTTTCAGCCATGTGTCTACCAATCCAAACATAACAACACGGATGAAGTCCTTCAGCGAATTCAAATGATACTACGCAAGCAAAACCGGTCAAATCAAAATCAGGCAGTGGTCCATTAATAGCAACGCGAGTCATTTCATGTGTGGGATGTCCAAACCGTTTAAAATACTCACCAGCGAATCCATATCCTAGAAAACTTCCTGGATAACAAGCAACGATATCAACTGATATCATACTTTCACGATTGTATTTAACGTTCCATAGACCGCCATGATAATATTCCAAACAGCTGGATTGAACATCCTGTAAAAACTCTTTTCGTGTTGGTTTCCAATTATTTTTCTTTCTTGCAAAATGAGCTGCAACCGATGAATTGTAAAACAATTTGTAAGTAACTGTTCGTAATCTTCGGATTTTTCATTAAAAACGCTAGCGTTTTCACTGAGACTTATTGCTAGATTTTTCATCCTATTATGTAGACTTTCAGTACGATATAATTCACCGTTAGGTTTCACAAATTGATTGAATTGACATTCTTCGTCTTCAAAACTATGAAGTAGCCATACTGATACAGGGTCGTTTTTGCACAAACTAGCAATAGCATCGAATAATCTTTCTTCAGTGAGAATGCCATCCTTGGTGAATTCTTCTGGGATATACTTCACTGTTCTGTCTCGCGGGAATATTGTAACCGCGGATGTCCATGCGTGTTTGTTATGATCAATAATTTTGATTGGAGCTCCGTTTTTATTGTATTTCGATTCGTATAATACTTCGCCAGTTATCGTTAAAACGGTTATCGGAAATCTCAACGACTTTTCCAATCTAGCTATATCGGAAATAGTTGCTCCGTTCTCTTTCACTGTTAGCTCCCATTGATCTATTTTTTTATGTCTTAGATCGGTTAATTTATTCCCACGGAGTGCATTTGTAAAGTGTTCTAAGACTCGTTGTGCCACACAGTTGAGTGGCTTTTCCACTGATGTTGACTGTTTCATTGGTGCTAGTTTTCCAATGTCAGGGTTATTTAACGGATACATCCCATAAACGACTGCTGTTTCTGGATACGCTTTTTCATAGTATGGTTTATCAATTCCAGTTAACAGCCCTGGTCTGGAATCACGGCTAACAATGACTGTTGTTCCATCTTTGAGAATTGGAACAAATTTGTCTCTTATAACCCATTCGCCCGATTCTAAATTGATAATGAATTTCACTCTGAGAAAATACCGTTTATTGCCAAGTTGTGATAGTATCATAGCTGCTGTAACATCATTCATTCTAGCATCAACAACACCATCAATTTTAAATGTTGACCAGGTGTGTGATGCGCCGTCCTGTTTAAACTCTTGAACACAATCTCGTATTTTTCTAATCAGACTTCTATTATTTATTCTCTCTTTTGGTACATCTTCGAGAGTTCTATCAAGATTGAATTTAATATTTTTCCAAGGCTTGATTGCCGATAATCTCTTGAATTCTTCATTCATATAAATAAGACAAGTATTTAAATAGAAAAGTTTGTTTATATATAATGAATCACTGCAAATGGCTTATGATCGGATCAGTAACCCCATGCAATAAATCGTGTAGAGGTGAATTCTGTGGATATCACTTACAGAGTGTCAGAAATAATTCGACAGGCCCGTCCCCATGCATAAATTGTGGGGTGGGTGTGAGAGGAAAATCACAATTATGTATCAATTGTGGGGGTAAGCGGTTTAGAGAATTAAAACGTTATTATGATAAACGAATAAAAAACGCTATCATTGACCCTAACCATGACTCTGTCAAAGACAAAATCATAAAAACCCCTCAAGACTACATTAATAGATTTATAATTAAAGCAAATGATGAATTAGACAAATAGTATTATTATATATAAATGGAGCAAGAATTCAGACCACATCCAATACTCGTTAATTATGAAATATCTCGTAATGGTGTTGTTAGACACTGTAGACTAAAGAAACCCGTGGGATATGTTAATAGTCAAGGATATTTGTGTTTTACTGCTGGAGGAAAGGGATATCTCTGTCATAGGGCAGTCTTTGAGTGTTATATGGGACCGATTAAAGATGGCTGTGTTATTGATCACATTGACTCCAATCCCTTAAATAACGCGATTTCCAATTTACAATGCATTTCTCAAAGAGAGAATATAAAAAAAGGAAAGACAGGGACTTGTAAGTCAGTTGGAAAGAGACCAGTACAGTCATTTGATACAACGACGAATGAAGAAAGAGTTTTTCATTCAATGAATGCTGCGGGAAAATATTTTGGAATATGTATTCCTTCAGTACGAAAAGTTGCTGAAGGGATTTATCAAACAGCTATCTCAAAGAAAAATGGACATAGAATAAAGTTTTCATACGCATGAAATGACTCTCAATAATTACTATTTTGTTCCGTATTTCCCCTCATTACTACTGATGTCACGTGACTATCCTACTTTCGATATTGATTCCCGGATATGTAATTCGTGCGAACACATGTGAAATTGGATTGAATTAATTCTGCTCATGTACGTATTTAATGGGTAACTCGGTATATATACGTATCAGGTATGTACGGATTTTGATTTTGTGTTATTGTTTCTTATTTCTAAAGACTGTATTGAGAACAGCAGTTAGGGTTTTGTTGGAAAAACCTGTACAGGGTAGACAATTTGACAGAGTTATGTATGGCCGAGGTCAAGGTTCTATTAATAGATTTTTTAAAAATCCCAATTACAAAGACAGCGTTAACAGCGCTGTTTAGATTTTGTATGAAAATGAAATTACTTTGTAATTACAAATTAAAATAGATTGTATGTGAGGTTAAGGTAGTAAAATGCGCTACATGTAGTTTAGTTTTTTTAGTGTGGCTACATGTAATAAAATTCAGAAAAATATCATTCTCGAATAGCAGGTCCTGAATTGACAGGGATCCCCATGACAGAGTTATCTCGTCATGTAAATCCATTATTACTACGATTATTTAATCGTAATATTATAGAAATTAATAAAAAAATTGCTATTATTTAACAGTTGTATTTCTTGTTTTAATGTTTTATTTAAATACTTAGCTTCCATTGAAATTACTACACAATATTCATTATGAAATGCTAGGAAAATAAATACACACCTACACATTGACACTGCAGTATTAGTCACCTTATATATAATATGAGCCGTAATAAGTTTGGGGCTTTAAAACGAAGCCCAATTTACCAATTAAAACTCCCACGCCATTGACATGGTGTGGTTGAATTTTTTCAACTGCAACCAGGGTTAATTTCTTGGGTTGCTTTTGATTGGTAGATTGGGTGTAGGACCGCCCCGTCGTTTCATGTTTGTATCGTCCTGTACTGTCCCTATCATACCATCCTATCATTGCATTGTATATATGTAATGTACTGTCCCCCCCACAACATATCTTCCGGAAGACCTAATATAGCATTTGTTACGTTAGAGCTTCCAATTGGGAGATCTATGTTTGTGGCCCTTGGGCTTATATAATGCGAAGGCACTAAATGAGTTCCAAGAATGTGCTGTCCCCCCTCTGGGCCTCTTTGACGTCGTTTGGCGCGAAAGAGGTTCCAAATGAGGCTTCATGTTTTATGTTCAATGTTTGTAAAAGAAATCACTTGGATTTCACGTCTAATACCCATATAACCCGCCCTTGAACTCGATTGGGGAGTTAGGGTATTGTATAAGTCTTTAATGTATGTGCCTCCCTTGCCTCGGAACTCGAATGAGGAAGGGATAGGCATTGTATATGTTTTTGTTTTTTTTTGTATATGAATATCTTCGATAAAAATATTTTAAAGATACAAATATATTAGTAATAATATTCAATAAATGGAATTTCAAGATAGTACATCTATCATCACAGAAATATCAAATTTAAGAAATCAAGGAATCGTACTTTCTGAATTTTTGAATGAAGACAGACTTTTGAATGAATTTGAACAAATTGATATACAATTGAAACGTGGAAGATATGTTCTACCTAAAATGTATTCACTGATAAAAAGAATCCAAAAAGCGGTTAATGCTTCTTTGTATAACAATGATATTAATTTATTCATTCGGCTATTTAGTATAGTTGAAGCCATTAGAAAGAAACTCGGGGAACAGTACCAAGTTCGGTCAGAGATTGCTTTGAAAGTGAAATCTATAAGACGTTTGATTGATGCAAGTATTGAAACCCACAATTGAAAAAACGTTAGCATTTCCAATAATGACATCAGAAGCATTAAGTACCAGACTAGCCCGTGAGAGGTTAGCATTACTAAAAAAAGTTTATACCAATTCGAGATGACGTGCGAGATAAACTACAACTTAGACAGCAAGCGCAGACTGACTTTTCTATTGGAAGCGAACAACTTTTTGCCCCTGTAACTAAAGCCACTAAAGATATGAAACTTGCAACAGAACGTGCTATATACGGCGACATCCCTAAAGAGGGAGCAGTACCTATTATTGATGTATTAGGAAAGATTGCTACAGAAACTGAAAAAACTCACGAGGGAATAAAACAGCTTTCAGGTGAGTTACAAACTCAGCGAGAAATACAACAAATGGGTAATATTGATATTGATGATAACCCCGTTGAAGATGCTAGTGATTCTATTGAAAAAGGTTCCACTAAAAAAATTGTTCCTTTTAACGAGAAATTCACTGATGAAGCTATAGAAGAAATCAGACGAATTCAATTGCTGAAACCTGAAGACTATGCGTCATTTGGTGACTTCGCTGTCAAAAGTTATTATAACAGAGAAGAATTTTTAAAAGACGAGTATAAAAAAAACACAATAAACAAAGATCAATGGGTGGATTGGTTATTTAAAATTAATAAAGAAATCCCCGGCAATTTAAAAAAGGATACATTGAATTACAGAGCTTTTAAAATGGGAGTTGATGCGTATGGTATAGAACAACAACAACAACAACAACAACGAAAAGAACAACAACAAAGTCGAAGTCGAGGACGAGGTCGAGGTCGAGGTCGAGGTCGAGGTCGACAATCTCTAGAAATTCAAAACGTTTCCGAATCAGATCTAGAAATTCAAAACGTTTCCGAACCAGAAAGAACTTCAGGAGAGGGTTATGGAAGTTCTCATCATGATTCTCATATGTGTCCTAGTAATATCATTAATGATATATCACGACTTGAGGTTCTTATGGGAGGTAAGCGAGCTGGGAATAACTCAGTCGAAATAACTAATGAAGCATTTGATATTTGCAGACGATTATTCCAAGGTGGGATAATTGATATTCATACGTATCGAGAACTCTTGGATGAGTTAATGGACGGAATTCCAGGGGAATTTAGTGGTTATTATAGCGATTGAAATTTCTAATTGCTCTCATTTAGAAATTACAAAGTCATTTCAAATAAGATGATAGTACACTATAATCACAATAAACCAACAAACGTGTATGTAGTAAACTCAAGATTGCCCGTTTATAAGGCATACTATGGAGACGGCCTTGGAAATACCATAGGGGGTTTATTCACAAGAACAGCCCCAAAAGTAGCACCAATTGCTAAACAATTAGCGATGAAAGCCATTGATGTTATTCGTAATAAGGGAATTAACGCTGTTGGAGATCTTGCAGGAACGGCCTTTTCTACCGCAAAGAATAGAATAACGTCATTGGTGAAATCTAGATTCGGACGAAAACCACCACAAATAGTTTCAACACCGCTACCTTCAACAACAATGATGCCTGCAAATGTCAGTAAAGTGATAAATAACGCAGTGGAACAAAAACTAGCATCATTAGCAATGACATCACCAGATAGTAGTAATATTGCAAGTATGATAGCGGGAAGCGGTCTTGGAGGAAATCGAAAAAGAAAATGATAGCATTACTACATTTAGAAAAACGATACGTTTTAGTATAAATGGCATTTAAAAAAATTGCTGACCCAGCGTTTGATATGGCAGCACCGGTGAATAAAGATGATTCTAAAATTAACTATCAGTATTATGCCTATCCTGCAAGAGAGCCTAATCAACGGGGGAGAGTTGAACTTCAAGTTCAAGATACAAGTAGATACTTTTTGCCGTGTGAGGCGTTTATTGAAGTAGAAGGAGAGCTTGTAACAAATGTTGCAGCTGATACGCCATATGGGAATGACCAAAATATCCGAGTTGGTTTCGTAAATAATGGCATTATGGCGCTATTTAACAGTGCAAGATATATCATTGATGGAAAAGAAATTGAATCAATAGAACAAAATATTGATATTGCAACAACAATAATCGGACTTGCGAGATATTCTGATGATTATACAAGGTCGGCCGGTCCGTCTATGATGTTTGCTAAAGATACTTCTGATCATGCTAACCATATTCAGTTTATTAAAGTACGAACTGCGAGAGATACTGCAGAAGCTGATCAACAACTCGCAGCTAATCTAGACCGTGAAGACCAACCAGGCGCTGAATTCGACATTTTAAAAAGGGTCAATGATAATTTCAATCTAGGATTTGCAACACGAAAAGGAGCATTAAAAGGACAACATCGACGGTTTTCATGTGTAATTCCGTTACATCATATATTCGGATTCTGTAGAAATGTCAGAAAAGTCATCTATGGAGCAAAGCATACAGTCGTGTTAGTGCGAAAGGAGAATGACAATGATGCAATTTGGCATGCTAATGGTGTTGATGATGGTAAAGTCATTTTAAATAAATTGGTTCTATGGATACCCGTCTTGACACCAGCAGTTACAATAGAGCAACAATTACTATCGTTTATGGACACAGGTGGAAAATCATTGCTAAGTTGGCTAACAACAACGACTGATACGAAGCAGGATAATGTAAATGGCACATTTACATGGCACTTAGCATCAAAACAAGGTGTTTCAGCTCCACGTCATATCTTTATAGCGTTACAGGATGCAAATCGAGTGGGTCAACAATTATCTAGTCATATGATATTTGATAAATTAGGAGTAAGTGAAGTTTCGTTGAGAATAAACGGACAACAAGAGCCAGCAGAGATTGTACAGCTTAATTATGAAAACAACAACATAGCTCGTGTATATCATAGAATATTGTCGTATATGGGTCGTGATCAAAATGTTGATACTGGTTTGCAAATATCGCAAATTGATTTTGAAAAACACTATCCGATTTATTACTTTTCATTGGAACATCTTGACATGATGAGACAATCTGTTGTTGATATATACTTCCAAGCTCGGGTACAACGCCCTGCTGGTATAGCCGATTATAGAGCAGTTGCTGTCATTCTCAGTGATAAATCAATGTTGTTAGAAGGAGTTGGCGGACGAATGAGACTTATTGATGCACCAGTGGAAAACCTTTGATTTTCCAAACATGTAGTTAGGATTTTCGCAATAAGATCAATTGAAAGTGTAAATTACATTTTAGAATAGAATGACATATAGTATTGTTAATGTCCAGTTGACTGATGGTCATGTCAAGAAATTGAAATCAAAGTCTGCTAAAGAATGTGGAACTACAATAACGCTGAAACCCACTCAAATGTCCGGTGGTGCACATAAATTATCATTGACAGATCGTCAAATAAAACATTTCAATGATGCGCTAAAGAACAAACGAGGAGTTCAAATTGATTTTTCGAAAGCAGCAATCGCCAGTATGATAAAATCAGGTGGAATATTCCCGCTGTTAGCTGCTATTCCAGCATTGATTGCAGCGGCTGCCCCAGCGGTTGCGAAGGCGGCAGCGTTAGGAGCCGTTGGTACTGCTGCAGGAATGGCCCTGAAAAAAGCTACTGGGAAAGGCTATAAAAAAAGGAAAGGGTCTAAGACTACCAGGAACCCCATACAATTGGTACAAGGGCACGGGCCTAAGAATACCAGGAACGGCTTACTAGTGGAAAAATCCCTAGGATTTTCACCAATGTCCAATTTTGATTTAATTGATGCTGTAAAATCATTATCAATAAAAAACTTTAGAGGAGTTTTCATGAGAGATCAATTACCGTCAAAACCAATGAAAAATGAAACGGGTATTATCAATCTTGATAACAGCAGCGGAAAAGGAACTCATTGGGTCGCATATGCAATTGATCCACGTGGAATTGTCTATTTTGATTCATATGGATTAGCTCCACCAAAAGAATTCATGCGATATGTATCCACAATAACAAAGTCATCTCCAATTTTTTATTCCACGCTACCAACACAACAGTTAAATAATCCACCGATATGCGGTCGTGAAGTATTAAATGTCCTTGCAGAGATATCTAAATTTCCAAGGAAACCACCACAAGTTGTTGTTAATGAATATACTAGCAGGCAATGGCAAAAACGATAGCGTTATGATTTAGAAAAACGTAGCGTTTTTGTATAATGATTGATATTTGGGGACGACCTTTATCAGAATAAAAAAAAAACAGAAACCGATAGTAAATTAGCTGTCGAAAGTGTAAAAAAAATAATCGAAGATGAAATCGCCGAGAACTTAAACTTGTCAAGTGTAGATCATGGGGAAATAGTTGTATTTCAAGATCGCCAGGGCAAATTGAAATCTAGTAATGTTTCATTGGATGATGTCTTAATACGAAGACGTGACGTCGTTGAAGATACAATAGCGTTATATTCAAATGATGGAAAACTCAAACCAGGTGTATTTGTTTCTACAATCACAGATGCATTAAAAAATTTAAATGAAGAACTTGAAAAACATATAACAACATATACTTCCCTTCGTAGAAATATTATCAATAAATTTTTTGGAACACCAGCGGTAACCTCTCCATCTCTCGCTGAAATTAAATCCAATTTTGATGAAATTAAATCCAATATTAAAAATATTAATGATGCTGGATTTAATATTATTAGAGATAACATTAATAGTATTAAAAAATCTATCGAGGATATTACAAAATTTAAAACAGACAATCTTCTGCTACTTGAAAGAATAAATATTCCTCATGAGAGGAATATCATAAATATGGTATACACAGTTCTCTCTGGATCATTAGATTGGGAACCTAAAAAGAATACAATAACTCTCACTGTGTCAAAGAAGGGTATTTATCGATTAACAATAGTGTCACTGAATCAGTTTAATATATCATCATCGACTTCATATGGATACAACAACGTGATTTCAACGACTATTGACCTGGATGAATACAAACGGTTTACAATAACAAGCACTGATCCTAATTTAAATAAGACATCATTTGTATGGTACATGGAGTTTGTAGCTGATCTAAATTAGAATTTTTAACAATTAGAAACCACTTGAGATTTTAAAATAATATGATTCCGTCATCGCAATATCGCTATGATACCGTCAAAGAGTTCTTAACAAAACTCAAAACACTCATTGATGAATATGAAATAAAAATTAAAAAGTATCGCAGGAGAATTACCGTAATTGATGTTACAGTATACTCGGTATCTGGTATAATGGCCGGTGCTGGTATTATACTATCTTCAGTAACAATGGTAGCTCCGATTGCTGTCCCAATTGCTATTACCGCGGTGACAACATTTGCTGGAATTGCAAATGCTATTACTAAAAAAATATCATCGTGTTCTCAAGAAAAACTTAACGATTATATAGTAAAACATCAAGCAGTATCTAACGGTTACTCACAATTATCCTCGTTGATGTCATCATAGATTGATGATACGATAATTACCGAAGACGAATTCTCCGCGATGATACGTATTTATGATACTACGATTAAAAACGCTAGCGTTTTTTCATCTATTGCAAAATTAGACATTGTAAATAATAATAATAATGTCGCAAGAGATTCAACTACTTCAGCGGATAGCAGAAAATACCACTCCGCGGAAAACAAGTATGATATCAATATCGTCAACAAACCCTAAATTCAGTGTGAATTTTCCCTCACCTGTTTCAGTAAAGGAAATCGCATTGGCAAAATTACGAGTGTATCATAGTTGGCCTAATATTAGATCGGTTCCATTTGGTGGTCAGAGACCTAATAATTCTCTGGTATTTGCATATAGAAATAAAAAAGATGACACTCCAGATTGGAACGTTGTTTCAATACCAACTGGGTCCTATCAAATTGAGCAAATTAATAATGAATTACAACGTAGAATAAAATCCATTACTAAAAAAGAATCAAAAATTGCGATAACAGTTCATGAACCAACACTATCATCTACAATTGAAATAGGCTCTCCTGGGTACGTTGTAGATATTTATAACAGTTCAATAAGAACAGTATTAGGATGGCCCGAAGATCCACCTAGAAGTGCTGGTAATTCCACGCCCGAGCCTGTAAAATCTGATTACGTCACTGATGAAATAAGACCTGAAAATCCATCAAAAACTTATAAAAAATTCGAGGATATAAACTTCACAAAAAGATATCGATATAAGGATGAATATGGTGAAGATGTGTGGAGAATTCCATTTTTTAATGATTATATCCCACAGGAAGGTGAAATTCTGGAAATACATGAAACAAGTCCAACATTTGTAGATATTAAAGATCACATCCTTGATAGAATGAATAATGATTTTTTGTTGCTATTACCGTCGTTAAGATCTGTCTTTCTTACACAAGCTGAGTTTACTAGTGTAGTCGCCGCGGGTAATAAAATCATCGATGACATGGAAATATTTAATTCGAGGATTACTAATCTCTTCACTGATGAAAATAGCCCGATTTCAAAAACTAGCTCAGCTCAAGATTATAAAAAAAATATAAATGAAAATCCAAATTATAAATTACCAGGATATAATGTTCCCGAGTTAAAGAAAAAACTCAGAACTGCCATCGATGAAGGATTTAATAAAATTTATCAATCATGGAAAGATAGCCAGCCGAAGCCTATTATCCTCACTTATAATAATTCTCCCGACGGCGACGGTAGACATATCGCACCGAACAATGTGAATATTTCATCGGTGATCGCACTTAATTTAACGTGTGATGTAATCGAAGGAAGTTATCAAATTAATATGGAACAATCAAATCAAGCCCGACAAGGTTACATTCTTTATTCATTTTCACCAACAGCACCCCCCGGATTTTTAATTGTTGAGAATCCGACTAATCCAGTCTATATGCAATGTCAAAATGATTTACTAACTAGAATTAATTTTACACTCACCGATCAGTCAAATAATTTGATTGATCTACGTGGTGAAGTATTATCGATTAGTCTGTTTGTGAAAAGCTAACAAATAATTTGTATTAATCAGCAGCAGGGAGGGTGAAATGACAACATATTTGCGACGTAGATGGCAGCAATTTGAGGGTGGTTATGACAATGTATTTGCGACAAAATCGCTAAGGCTCCATTTGTAAAATGGGGTCTTTAATTTTTTTTTGGTTAAAATATGAGATTTCGTAGGAAGGTTCCATTTGGCATTCTGAGGCTTTAATCGATTTTGTCGCAAAAATTTGTAGGGTTCACCCTCCCTGCTGCTCCCTCCGAATGCTTAGCCAAACATCGACACGTTCTTCGCCAAATTGCCCAAAAATAAAATACCCATTCGTCAATAGAAAAGATGTTGGTGCAACGCGGAGGAATTTTACCCCTGATAAGACCCTTGCTGGGATCAAAAGGAGGACCCATCCCAAAAGGAGTATTGGAAATCTTTAGAAGAACCGTGAGATCAGGATAAAAAGGTTAAATAATGAGGTTTCTGTGTCCAAATATATATATATATATATATATATATATATATATATATATATATATATATATATATATATATATATATATATATATATATCCCGAAAACTATAACAGCGACGTGTCAAAGAATTCAAGGTACGTTGCAAAGGATATCCACTTAGTTTTGATTCTTGGCTCCACCCTTCTCAAATTATCGATTATAAAAAGTGACAATCACGCCCTTCAACACATTCTCAGCCACCACAGTGGCTACCCTTTTACCCAGATCTTCTGTGCAATATCAACAACACCATCCCTTGTGGGTGTGTTGCAGGAACTTGTGACGTAAAGACAAATCGTCTTTTTATGCCATATCTTTGCGGTGTATTGTGTCATCAATGCTGCCGTTGCCAACGTGAGCTTGCAGCAAGAAGACAAACAATTGTGAACCATTTTTCTTTCTTCTCGATTCGTGCCTGAAATATTCCTCGAACGGGAACCTTATGTCTATAGTCAAACTTCCCTTAACGACCACAATGACCACTGGAAAGTGGCTTTGGTGGAAAGGATTCACCCTACACAAATTCTAAATATCCTTTTAAATCAAAATACTTTTACGGTGGAAGTTCACGAGGTGCAAATACAACAAAGCTTGGATGAACCCAACACTGCTGGTGACTCTATGAAAACACAAGACCCCAAGACTAAACGGTTCACTTGTCTGTTGATCATTTCTCCAGGTTATTATTGTAGTGGAAAACATCTGGTATTGCAGTGTTTGGCAAGGAGAAAGCAAGAAGTAGTATCACGATCAAGCACCACCAAATAGCTCGACGCCTGCTGATCGAATTTTCAGAGAACAAAGTATTGGCCATTACATTTTTTGCAGAATTGTATAGCATTTTGGGTGGAGACACCAAGCTGATAAAGATTAAAACCAAAATACCGACAACTTGGATTTTGCGGAACATTTTTGATTTCCTGTAGAAATGAACCATAGACTGAACTTGGGCTTTGTGCACTCCCATGTGGTGGAGTACAATTTAGTGATATACACCTCCGTACCGTTGATGCGTGTCATTCCTTTCAAAGTGGATTCTTCCACGAACGCTGACGAGGAAGTTAGAAATACCTATCACGTTTACCACAAAGTTGAACATCCTCATTATCTGCTAGTCAATAAGTCGTTGTTGACACTGTCAGCTCGTGGTACTATTTTCATGGCAGGCATCGCACGTCATGGAGGAGTTTGCAACGAACTAAATCGGGACAGTTCTTACTTGGACAAATCCTGTCAACTCAGTAATATACCCGATCTCTCTTGGACTTTGATTTGGGGATCTGGTCTTGACACCGATGCTCCTTCTCTTTTTCTTCTGCGTAAGTCGGCAGTGGCTTTTTCTTGAGCGTCCAAGATAGGATCGGCTACTTGCGTTTTTATGCTCTTTTGTTTCTGTCAAACAAGCTTTTGGTTTGACGTGGGATGTGAATGATGCCTTACAATAATTGACGTGCTATCACCGTAAAGACGTCTTTGAGACTGCTTCTAATAGACCTCGCGCGTGTGTGGATTTTTGTCATGACTGATGCCGTAGAAGGCACGAATCAATTTGATGGAAAAATGAGACTGAAGGGACGTCATGTTGACACTGTGTAAAACACACCTAAAGTGGCCATGAGTTTTATAGACTTTTTGATAGTTGTTGTTGTGGTTAAGTCGACGACGGGACGATGACAATCCCTCCGTTTTGGCACCAAAGGCGTAAACGAAATCGGAGGTGGTGGGTTTTAAATCAACGAGTGAAGTGTTTGAGTGTCATCGTCGTACGCACTAGTAAACAAAGTCGTTCCCAACTGTTTTGCTAAGACTTGTACTTGCGATTTATCTCTAGGACCTTTAAACAAGACCACATAATGAGCATTGAGACGATAGACTTTACTTTGTTGAAACACATTTTGCGTGATGTAAATGACACTGGAATTACAATGATGTTCTTTTTGCGTAAACCAGTTTAATTTCTTCTCCGTCTTTTCCTAACACGTTGTCGAAGATGACCAAATGGGTTTGATTGGGGTCAGAAAAAATCCAGTCAACTTCGCCTTGACTGTCTTGCAGAAGGCTATGCACTTATTATCACTAATTGTAATCGTTGAGGTGGACGTTAGATCATAAGATGCTCATGTTTATGTTAGGTCAAAATCGGTTTTCCTTAAACCACTAGGTCTGGCAATGATCATGTTAAAGGGATGCTGAAGATGCAGTACTTACTAACTAGCACGATCGTCAATGACTTTGAAATTGGATGATGAGGGAGCAGATACAGTAGATGTAGCCATGGTAGTGTAGGGAATGTCACTTTGGACACGAAGACAGTCAAGACAAGGGTTTGTATACTTTTCCAGAACACATTCATTGTCATCTTTAATTGTGAACAATACAAAGGACAAAAATACATAAAAGCCAAATGGTTAATTTATGAATAAAGAACACATCGAAACGATAAAAATGTAGTATAAACAAGTCTCTGTACAATAGTTTTGGCGATCAAGATGTGGTATCGCCGGGTCAGTGTGTAATGTTCTACGAGTCTCTACACGGTGTAGAGGCACACAGTGATCCTCCCAGAACGGCTTTTCGTGGATGTCGATGACGTTCCTGTCCTGAAGAGATTGGTTTTCATCGTTGACGGGTTCTTCTTCTCTTACTGTCATTAACACAGGTTCAAAGTTACTTTTTCACTGAAAGTTTTAATTTAGGATTACAAATCTTAAGCATAGTGGGTCACTTCTTTAGTACAAGCCTCGAATCCCCAACTTCTCCAGTCACGTACATCTTTCCAGTGACTGTGTAAGTCACAAGTTACACACACATCGTCATATACATTTTCAGTACCTAAAATTTGTCTAATCATGATTTTGCGTAAAGTTTGAAAAGTATCAAGATGAAAGCTCAAAGCTTTTAACAGAATGATACTCTGGTGGATATTTAAATGACCAACATGTTTTAGGTGGTATGTATTGTTTGTAAAGAGTCCACAAAGAATCGACTGGTAAACGAAATTCCAGAAAGCAAGTCGACCCCAATTCAATGGACACAGTTCTCGTAATAAGTGTTGGAAATACTTCACCATTTGAATATTGTTTAATTACATAGTATTTGTTGCATCACGAATGATAAAGGTTGTGGCATGGTGCCTTTTATACCCTCTTTTTATCGGAGGTAATAAATGTACTTTTTGCTAAGAATTAGTCGAACAAAATCTGACTTGTTTGTTGACTTTTGTCAATTTCCTCTTGTAAATTTCTCAGCATAAAAGCTAGTCAATCACCCATTGAGATTTTGCCCTGTCAAGTCTCTGCCAAACGCCCTTACAGATCTTCTCTTGAAATTCGTTTGGTAATCATTGAATATTACTTTTCAAATCGAGTTTAAATACTTGTCTCGGTTTTGTCCAATTGTTGATACCTACCCAATCTGGTTTCTTAAACGACATGGTATGCAACTTTAATGACGATGTCCCACAAAGACAGGTAGTGACAATCCGAAGACCATAGAACATGTTTCAGGCAAGCTGAATTCTTCTCCCACTCGTGCAATGAAACAGCGAAATTAAAGCACTTAACTTATCCCCTTCGCCCAAGTAGATGAATCCGGCTCAGCTTACTTCTTCGTGGGTAGATCCTCACAGATATGTTGGACATTTTCCTCAGAAGGTTTGAAATCGACTTTCAAAGTCGCGTTATTGAGGCAAACGCACTTGTAACGAATACTCGTGTTTCACAGGTTCATTTTGATGAGGGTACGCTGAAATCCGCAGGAGTTTACTTAGGGTTGGATGACATACGTAGGGTGGTAACCGCATGGTTTCCTGTAGTTGAAGACATTCACTATGAAAACTAGTAAAGTGAAAAGGTGTACGATAACGAGTTTCATTACTTATCATTGGTCAGGTTTGTCACGCATGGCATCACTTTCCATATTAGATATGGTAGTAGTAACCATAGCAAAGTTTCAAAAATCATGTGGTACTCAACAGGTGAGGTCATAGCATACGGCATCCCTACCATCACATGGAACAGCATGCTCTCGCTTAACACTTGATGTGTTAAAGGATTTATTTTTTTAGCTTACGGTAGGTAGTAACAATGAACTATCAATCTTGGTCGCTGTCGCTTTTTAGATGCTGAATAATTTCGACCTTGTCCGAATAGTAAAGTGAAGTGGTTGGACCATACTCGCTTCTGGTACACGATTTTGATAGACTTTTTCCAAGGGCCGACTGACGATTTGGTGTGTGGATAAACGTACTAATCTTGTTCGGTTCGTAAGTGGTTACTTTAAAGTTTCCATCGTGTCCAGACTGCAAGGCTTTTAATAAGACGCCAAACGTTACCACTTCACTGGTGCAATAATTGTGGGTCAATCCTTTCACTTTACACCCCGTGTGCAAATCTTGTGGGTCTTGGTATTCGTAGCCGTAGTTTTTGGGACCTTCACTAGCAAAACTGAAAGATTTGTCCTTGGGATGCTCGTCTATCCAGGCACCTAAATGGTCTACTTCGATTGTAGTGTGCTGTAGACGCGAGCAGATCTATGTTGATGCAACGGTACGTATTAAAATACATAATACGATCTCCTAACTGGTCTGTCACATAAGCTGCAATTTTAACATTTCTAGATTTGTCGGCTTCTACAAAGTCCAGTTCTTCTTCGTAACTGACTAAGATCAAGTCTTCACAAACGACGTCCAGGTGTTTCGTGTATTTGGTTTTGTCGTGAATCACCTGGAACTAGCGCGAAGATTCTGTCAAATACTCCGTACACTTCTAACAGTTGGTATCCCATGTCCAGATCTTTAAACAATTCCACGTTGAACCATGTTCCCGTCAAGGCACGTTCTTCTTGAATGTACTGAAAAGGTTGGTCTTGGTTGCACGTTTAGGCACAAATACGGCACAAAGGAAACATCAGTTTTCCTTCGCAATGGTGAGGTAAAACATGATGGTACAAGTTCGTTGGAGACTTTGCATTTGACCAATCCTTCGTATTGTTGAATGTTGTACAGGTCGATGTGTTTTGTCAGCAATTGTGGGTGCCCTGCGGAAAATCGACAATATTTACACATGTAAGGACAAAGCGAACACACGTTCAAGTGTTTGATTTATTCTAGTTTCTCATTGTCGGCATGGTACACTAAACAGGTGACATTCGTTCATCCTCCGTAAAAACGTTCTCACGGGATCAATGGGTTCAGTATCTTTCAGTGGGTTCATTATCTTTCGAACATGCGTTTAAACTCGATATCGATTTTCAAACGGTGATCGTACTCGTTTTCACACATTTCTGCCACTTGATATCCTTGCTGTTATAACTTTCAGCGATGCTGACAAGTGGCCTTGTACAAGTCTTCCGTGGTCTGTTGTAAAATTGACTTTTATTGTCGCTTTGAGGGTAACAGATGAGACATTTGTAAAATAAGAAGCTGTTGAACTCGTACACGATCTTGGGTTTTCTAAGCCACAACCATCCACCAAATACCTTGTCGCACAAGTAATGTAGCCAGCGCAGGGCATTGACCGAATTTTTATGTTTGATAAGTTGTTCGTTTGAGGGCTGATGACAGCCAGGATGTTTTCGGGCATGATTCGTTGGCGGTACACTAAGGAACTCGCTTTAGTAATTGTGCAGGCTTCTGTCAAATGATCGAATTCTCCTTGTTGCATGAACAGGTCTCGAAATTTTCAACATCAACGTCGTAAAATTACTACGTCGCATTTACAATACTTTAAAAATTTTTCCTGAAAGTAGAAAGGGTCCGAGGCATGAGTCTGGTACCAAGCGTAGAAACCTACTCGTTGTTCGGTACGCATGTTGTCGGGGTAGTAGTAGTGAGACGCATGCAAATGAGATAGACCGCCGTACTGACTGGCTTCGGTATTCAAAAAGTCTGGAAATAGCCTTTTGCCATTTCTGTCATTCCAAACGCTTTAGGCATCTTGATCCACTTGCATGGAAATGATTTTGACTCCTTTTAAAGTCACGTTAGGACGTTCAGTACCTTGTATCTTAAAGTATGCCGAGAAATTGAGAGCCATCGCATCCCGAGAAATTGCGATCCATCACCTTGGCATATGTATGACAATTTCCATAATGTTCGGTGTCCTCTTGGCTGCACCTCTCGTCGATAGGGTCTCAGATTCATTGGGCGAAATCGGTTAGCGTGTTCGGTCCCCGAAAGATTTTTTTCACGTTCTCTAGGAATCATGTTGAAGTGAGGGCAATGACTATAGATACGTTTTTGGATGCACTTCTCACACACTCGATGAGCCACGCACAAGTTAGGAATGTGAATGCCGGTCTCTTGCAAGCATTCTAAATCGAAAAAGATGACATTCCCTTTCTTCTTGTAGTCATCTTCTTCTTGTTGAGGGTGGTATTTTTGAATGTAGCATTAATGTTCCATGTCCACGATTTGGCGATAAATGTGACATCGTTTCTTTCCTTAATAAATGAGAGCCTTTGTATTATTGGTATGTATGCCTTGTCCATATCTAGGGCACAATCTCAGGAGTTGGCAAGCACTTTTCTGCTGTGAACCTTGCGTCTTCAGAATTTGGTAACATGTTTGACAGACAAAAGTTCGCTGACAAAAGTGGCACGGACTAAATACATAGATCTTGATGATTGTTAATTTGAACGATGCTGCAATTGATGCTGCTAAGTTAGTTCACCAATAGAACCTTTTTGCGTCCAGTTTTTTGTGGAGTATAAACGTGGGTCATGAATAGTGTCGCTTTTCAGTTGGTGATGTGAAAAAATATCGTTGGTTTGCTGTACTGGCTGAATTTTGTCGATCATTTTGTCAATTTTGCCGGTCAATTTTGCCGAGCTGCTAAACTCGATTAAAATTGGGCACTTCAAACTGTCATGATAAATGGAAAGTCTTGAAGCGATCGTCTTCTTTGCTTCACAATGTTGTTTCAGTGTGGTTAACAAAGAATCCCCCATATCGCTGATGAACCCCTCTACTTTCTTCAACGGTACATCGGTCTTGAAATCTATAAACTTTACGATATACTTGTAGGTTGTGGTTCTAAGTTTTTTAGAGGAGCGTTTGTCCGTCTCACGAATGTAGTAGTACTTTTCAGAGTTTACTGGTGGTGAATTGTGGATTGGTGTAGACAATCTGGATCTGGATTCTAGTTCACAAAGTCATCTTCAAAATCGATGGCCTAAATTTGAGCCAATACTTCGGCTACTATGCGAGGCGATCAACTACGTTTTTTCCTTTTACTTTCTTTTTGTTTCTTCACGAAATGGTGCGATCATTTCATAGTGACTGCAAAAAGCCAAATGACTACATTAGCAGCAGGCAGGGTGAACCCTACAAATGTTTGCTCGAGTCATAACAAAAAAAGTGCAGAGGCTGACAAAAAATACGTCAACAACGTTAACCTAAAGTCTCTACCTTTTTTATTTCCATATGCCTAACAAAGTCATGATGTTAGCTCATTTTTGTTATATTATTGTTGACGTATTTTTTATGATTTTGTCAGGTGATTTTGTTTACAAAGCGACCCAATTGTTGTCCTTCAACCTGCCTGCTGCTTTTGATAGTATGTATGATTTGTATGTATGTATGTATTTAATTTTTATCAAAAATAATCAGCAGCATCCTAGCGGTTACCCTTTATAGAATCCCATGATAGCCATTGTGTCTCTCATGAGGTCCTAACTCGGTCGTCTCACTTATGACTTATTATGCGGCACCTCATGTGCTGTTTCATTCGGCTATACACTCTTGCTAAGTGTTATTTTGAGGGTTCTTCCTTGGGCCAGAGAGCTCAAGGCATGCTACTGATTATTTTAGGGAGGGGGTATTTTTCGCATAAACACATCCCCAGGCGAATTTCTAATCGACGAAAGGCGAAATATTAGAAATTCAGAAGACTGTTAAGGACTTGCGGTTTCGATAAATACCCCCCCAACAAACCCTGGGTTAAGGATGCAAAATGCCCCCCTCACCACGTTGTTGTCGCAGTGAGGTATTTATCGAAACTGGAGGCTTGCCCGCCCCACCCCAAACCTTTATAAAATATTGTTTGGTACATCCAGAACCATACCCACCGATTTAGCCAGTGATGGGAACTGAACTGGGGCCCTCAGGGCCAGAATCCAGTATTTTTGCACTGAGCAACGAAATTCAGTTACAAAAACATGCTTGAGAAATCGTTATATAGCTAGCTATTCACTAACACAATTACATTGCTAAGCATTATATTTCTCACTTTTATAATTGAATCTAGATATTTTGTGATTTATTAAAGGTATATAGCCACTGCACGTATAAAAGGATTCAATTATGTTATACACACATTGTGTAATCACAGTTCACATATCTGTGTGACTGATGTAGGTCAACAGCCGGATCGATAACGACAATCTGGCCCATAATACAACAGCTGCTGTGTGTGATATATAATCACTGTGTTATTCACATTGATATCGGGACATTTAACAATAGATTTGGGCTTCTAAACAGAAAGACAGACAGATAAGTAAACAGACATATAAACAGACAGACAGATACACTTTATTAAGCTTAAAACATGTTAGGTTTACGGCAAATATCACTCAGTTATGTAATGCGTACAGGTCATTAACATAAATGACGTGTTACATGAAGGGAAGTAATCTACTCTGTGAATAAGATTTTTTTTCGGCAGGAGATATGTCGCGTTGTTATATATCTAACTACTTGTTAAGTTAATTTAAAAAAAAATAAATATTTATATATATATATATATATATATATATATATATATATATATATATATATATATATATATATATATATATATATATAAGACAATGAACAGTGAGAATATTGCTGATATTGTTTCTGCTATTAAAAAATTAAAGCATGTAGGAATTCAAATATCCGATTGCAATAGTCCTGAAAAAATTTTGTATGAGTTTTAATTATTACAAAAAAGAAAATTTCAAAATAAACCAACGTTAAATTCCATCTACAGATTTATTAAGTCAATTTATAATTCTATGTTAGATTCTTTAGCTGTTGTAGATGACAAACTAGTAAGACTATTCACGTCTCTTATGCGTTCAATCAAAAAGAGAAAAAGTGCACTGTCTCAAGAGTACGAAAGGACGAAAGGAAAAAAATATTAGACAGTCGAGTGATGCGACAGAAAAAGATTATGTTATTTGATTCTGTGATAAATGACAGCGAAACTGAGATACGCGGCAGTGAGGGCGGACCCATAAATGTGATGATAGCTAAACATAATCCTTGGCAAGATTGACATTATCGAACTTTGTATAATTTATAAAGTAAAATAATATTCTGAAGAGTACACAGTTATTATACGTACTCAAATATAATAATTTGGTCATACTTTATTGAATATGCAGAATTTCGTTTATAATCAGCGATATGTTTTACTGAAGGTATGCAAATACCAAAATATTTGGCGGCTGCATACATGGAATTAAAAACTATTTTTTCATCAGTAACTATGTTAGTAGATATGACCGACTTATAAGACTTAGGAGAAATACCAGTATTTCAACGTCTACAATTCTTACTCTGCGTAATAGCTTGCAGGTTCGATAACTCGTTATCCATCAATGTGGTCAATAACAATTCCATCTTTAACGACCCAGAAAAACATTCGTAGTTGATTCTGTGATAAATCTCTTTTATTTCCACTAATATTAAATCTAAAATAACCAGTATTATCAATACCACCAACTGGTTTCTTTAGTCTACAGTTTCTAATAACACCATCTTTGGACGCCTCGTAATTCGTATATACTGGATGTCTCACAAATTCTTTTTGCTTCATTTATATAATATTTATTTGTCTAAATTATTATTTTTGAAATCTGGTTAGATAATCCTTTTCTGTTTTTATCGGGGATTTACCTGTCGATGTATCTTTTTTGTCATAATAGCCTTTAAGTTCCCTATATTTTTTTACCTCCACAATTTGCTAAGCTAGAAAAGTTATTAAGATTTCCATTAACAGTAATATTTTTGTGTTTTTATCCTAACTAATAGAGGGCTTTGGTCCAGTACTTTCATGTCTGATACTTTGCATATGGTAACTACAGTATTTGTTTTTGTTTACGCATGGTTTATCACAATAAGGTATATGCGCAATTTTCAACCAAATACACTTATTTTCTGTTTGAATCATTATATATATATATATATATATATATATATATATATATATATATATATATATATATATATATATATATTATATATATTTATATATATATATATATATATATATATATATATATATATATATATATATATATATATATATATATATATATATATATATATATATATATATATATATATACTAAATTTCAATTTGAATATTTGTCTTAATTATCATGATGGAGGAATTATCAGCAATCGAACCATCTGCTACTAGATTTGTTCTTGACAGACTACCAGAATATAAATTTAGTGTTTCGATGAAAGATCTAGCTTTACCAAATACAGATATAACCAAACGTATCCGTGAGGCCAAAAAGGAATTTCGTAAAGTTGGTGCAATATATGTATTGTCAACTTTTAGAGTTGGAAACGTTATTAATGTGATGAACGACAGACGGGGAAAAGTAATTATTAACCACCTTGATAATCAAAAATATCTGATTTTAAAAAAAATTTATTGTGAAGATAGAAGATGATATTTGGATAATTCATGGCAAGAGAGAACCCGTTAATATACAGTCTGGAAATAATAAAACGATATTACTAAGTAACAAATCGGAACCTGGAATACTGACTGACATTGATAAGCCGTATTTTGAGCAAGGGTATCCAGCTACTGCTGTGGTATATGGATTGTTTTTACTGAATGATAAACCTAATATTGCGGATCTCAAACCTATGAGACTATCAGAGTCAAGAATAAACTGTGTTGCAGAGCGCATTACTGAACATTTTACAAATGCGATTCGTGGTAATGGCTTAACAGATTTAAAACGTAAAAAATATGTGAATAGGCAGAGACCATTAAAGATACTGGTGCATCTATTAAGAATGTTGCTATGCTAGAAAAGTTATTAAGATTTCCAAAAACAGTAAAAACACTAAGAGGAGAGATATTGCACAAACCAAAATATGCAAAAAATGGAAGCCCTATAACGATTATTGATCATAATGCACATGCATGGACTGATGCTGTAACTGTATTTCCACGAGATAGAATGATTAAATTTTATAATGGTCATGTATTTGATTTTTTAAAAATATTAGTAAAAGTGACCCTGTATCTGTTTGGTTATTTCAGAGTTTGGAACAAGATTATCATGATCAATTTGTACGACCCAATGGTGATATTTATCGCAAAGTATCTCTTTATGAAGAAATGAGAAATCTTGCCCTAAAATATACTTCTGACGATGACAAAATGAGACAACTACTGAATAATTGTTTTACCGTACCATCTGTTGCGGCCCATTTTGCTCAGGAAAAAATTCATGGAAACATACAAGATCAGAATTTATTGAGGATATACAAAAATGTTGCAAATAATATGGTCACGGTGGATTTTGGAATAATAAATACGATTATAATGATGTTGTATCAGTCGATATGGCTGCATGTTATCCTAGAAGTTTTATTGGATATGGCGAGTGTTCTAAATACTTTAACAGATTTGGACAACCCACACATGACATGACCAGAGTTTCAATAAATGGACCCTTAACAGATTTTGACTTAACCGGATTTGGATATATAGAATCATTTGAGTTCGCAAAAGATCTCCATCCGATTACTTATGTTTGGTTCGCTAAATATTTTACAGAAAAATGTTGGACTCCAATAGTGTTATTAAGATATATGCTTGATGTTGTAATATTAGTATCGTTAAAGGTAAATGAAGTAATTATATCCTATAGTCCATAAAAGTAAGTTTGGTTACCAGAACCGGACAGATTTAATATAGAAGATGTCAGGAAAGAATATCCTGATCTTGCAAATATGAAATCATTAAAATATGTAAATGCAGAGACGAGTACGATGAGAAGTGTGCAAAAGATCTTGGTAGAAAGATAATCGCTAAGTTTACTCAGGGTGGTTCATACGGTTATAAACGACACTGTACAAGATTGATTATGGACGATGCTGAGTTAGATTTTATAATTGCTGATACAACAGAGAGAAACACATTTATAAGCCGAAATAATGCTTATTTATCGGATGGGACCAAACTAGGTACTATTGTGAGCTATATTGATGGCGACTCAGAGAAGTTTACTCATTTAAGATCTTCAATGCTAGCCTATGTTTCTATAAATGTACTGTCGATGATAAATAGATTTCCTCGTTACGATGCTAGAGTCACTACGGATTCATTTTATATAAGCAAAAGATATAAGGATTTAATAAATCCGCTACTCGGTAATGGAGGATAAAGCAAGAAAATATACACAGTTATTCTGAATTTGCTGAAGTTGAAATTAAGGAAATATATTACAGAAAAAAAATCAAATATCAGAATGATCTGCACCATCTGTGTTCGATCCTGTGGCTAGACATAAGATTGTTTATCTTAATGGGTGTGGAGCGTCAGGTAAAACAACTCGTGCGATTAAATTATTTATGAACAACAATTCAGATATGATCGTTTTGTCATCTACACATGAACTATC
This sequence comes from Potamilus streckersoni, assembly GCA_016746295.1. Taxonomy (NCBI): domain Eukaryota; kingdom Metazoa; phylum Mollusca; class Bivalvia; order Unionida; family Unionidae; genus Potamilus; species Potamilus streckersoni. The sequence continues at coordinate 1,624 of JAEAOA010001579.1, read as the reverse complement.
CAGAGAGATAAAAGAACGAGTAGCTAAATCATGTACATATCATAGTTATTTTTAGATGGTGTGGACTCCTGAGCGAATGGGAGAAAATTATATACCTAAGTATATTATATGGGACGAGATAGACAAGGTGTCGTTAGAAAAACTAAAAGCATTCCTTAAATAGTTGTTAACAAAAAACACTGCTGTAAATAATGTGGATTATTATGAAGAAATACATGTTGACCATAGAGCTATTGATGAACCGCTGAAAGAACTTAAAAGATTCATCAGACTACAACCAGATAAAATACAATGCGAGATAATGCGTGAGCTAATTCCAGAAACTAATATGAATGATTTTTTAACTTTATGGAGACCTATTGATTTGATAGTCGCATGTAGGAGGATACTTCGTGATGAATTGCAGAAGAAATTTTTTACGTTACATAAAGAAAAATTTTCACATTTACCTGTACCATTTTATTATCTCCTAGCAGATACTCGACGAAAGAATATTGAAGTTGAAATTCTTGGTGGCGGATTACAAAATTTGGTATTAAATGACATTATTTTGGTACCTATTAGTACAGTTGAAGAAGCAATGAATATGGATAAATCACCGTGGACGTTAGGATACGCTATAACGATTCTTTCGTCACAAGGATTAACTATACCTGATACAAATATCTGGGTTGTAGATGACCGGACGGAATGGTCAGACTTAGTATATCTTGTAATATCTCGAGTCAGACGAATAACTCAACTACATAGGGTTATCATAGATTACGTAATAAATGAAGAAATTACTAATGACGATGCTGTAATAAAGAAAAAATTAGTATCTTATAAACAATGTGACCAAAAACAATAAACGTGACTTTGATATTGATACTGAATTTATTATAAACCTAAAACAACTACAGAATAATCACTGTGCAAGTTGTAACGCAATAATGTTATGGCAATATTCGAATCATAATCCAAGACAATTTACCGTAGACAGAATAAATAGTGATCTTGGTCACACACGTGAAAATGTGATGTTGACCTGTCTTGAATGTAATAGACGCAGAGGTGCTAAGTGAAGGTGGCGGTAATTGTGTATCCGTAGGAATTACTTGCAATTTTTCACGCACAAATCCACGTTGAGGTGCAGTAGAATCTAGTCTGTACATAGCAGGTCTTCCAGTGGATCTAACCACGCTAGAAATTGTATGTGTGGTCACACTCCAAATAGGGTCAGTAGCTCGTCTTTTGCCACCCTCCAACTCCCCTGGTTCGTATAAATATCTCACAATTACATTACCTAATACTGGTTGTTGACCTCGTTGTCCGTATTCATCGCTACGTGGTACATATATTTTGTTATTGCATTAGAAGGTTTCATGGAAGTTGCACGAGTAATTTCATTATTTAATGCAGATATCACACTTTTTAACCTTAAAACCCATTCACGAGATCGCTCACCGGACTTAAAGTCAGCAGATATTTCCTTCGCATATTGATACCCAACCTCGGATAACAACGCAACAACAACAACAAATACGTCGACGATAGCAATAGCGATCAAGTGACAGCAATAACAACGATCAACAATGAAATAGCCACAATAAAAACTGATTTTACCGGTCACGTGTATACGTTT
>JAEAOA010000158.1:1080000-1149832 GCA_016746295.1 Potamilus streckersoni | reverse complement strand
TAGAAGCTTTTGGTGATCCTGACATAAAAGCTCGTCTAAAACTCGATAGTATCATCAAATAAATTCCAAATAATTTTGAAAAGTATATGTCAGTTACGCTAGGTAAATTGCGCTTTATTGACAGCTTGCAGTTTATGGCAGCATCGTTAGATGAGCTAGTAAAAGGTTGTAGTAAATTTGATAACCTAAGAGACTGTTTTGGAGATAAATTTAATCTACTAGCTAAAAAAGGAGTTTTTCCATACGAATACCTCGACGACTGGAGTAAATTTGATGAAACATCTTTACCTGGAAAAGATAAATTTTACTCGCAACTTAAAAAAGAAAATATAACCGATGATGAGTACAGGTATGCACAAAATATCTGGAAAGAGTTTGATTGTGAGACGTTTGGTGATTATCACGATTTATACCTGAAAACTGGCGTGTTATTATTAGCAGATGTTTTTTGAAAGTTTCCGAGAAGTAAGCTATAATAATTACGGATTAGATCCTTGTTGGTATTATTCTGCCCCTGGGCTATCATGCGATGCTCTGCTAAAGTTTAGTAAGATAAGGTTGGAATTACTGACTGACGTCGATATGTTTAATTTTATCGAAAAATGTATCAGAGGCGGTATTAGCGTGATAACAAAAAAATATGCTGAAGCAAACAACAAATATTTGAAAAAGTATAACCCTGATCTTCCCTCGAAGTATATAGTTTATCTAGATTGTAATAACTTGTACAAGTATTCGATGTCAGAACCAATGCATCTTGGTGGATTTCACTGGATCACGGCTGATCGATTTCTATCGGAGACAAAAAAATGATACCTGACGATGTTTCCTATTTCGTTGAAGTTGATCTCGATTATCCAACTTGGCTACACAAATTGCATAACGATTACCCTTTCTGTGCGGATTTAATGGTCATAGATTATAGTTTGTTATCAAAAGAACAACAAGTGTTAGCATCACCAAGACAACATTCCATGGTCAAAAAACTAGTACCAAATTTGCTTAATAAACGTCATTATGTTTTGCATTAAAAAGTTTTAAAACAAGCAGTCAATGCTGGTCTTGTGTTGAGAAAAGTTCATCGTGTACTAAACTTTAATCAGTCGCCGTGGATGAGAGGTTATATAAACTCGAAACACTTCAAGAAGAGCTGTAGCAAAATCTGATTTTGAGAAAAACTTCTTCAAACTGATGAACAATTCCGTTTTTGGTAAGACGATGGAGAATAATAGGAAACGCGTAAATATCGAACTAGTTAATGATATCAGTCGTAGAAACAAACTTGTGTCAGACGATGATTTTGTGAGCATGCAAATTTTTAATGAGAATCTTGTTGCGATACAAAGAAGAAAAACAAATCTAAAACTAAACAAGCCGATCTACGTTGGAGCTGCAGTGTTGGATTTATCAAAGTGGCTGATGTACGATTTTCATTATAATTTTGTTAAAAATCAATGGCCGGGCAGTAGATTATTGTTTAGTGATACTGATTCACTCGTGTATGAAATCGAATGCGAAGACATCTATCAGGATATGTTTGATAATAGATATCTGTTTGATCTTTCTGATTACCCACGTGACAGTAAATTTCATGATGACACAAATAAAAAGGTTATTGGTAAGTTCAAAGATGAAATGAACTCGAGCGCTATCAAATACTTTATCGGATTACGCAGCAAAATGTATGCCGTATTGTTAGATAATAATAAAATAACGAAAAAAGCAAAAGGTCTGCCTCGTAATTTTGTTAAAAAGTTTATGCAATTTTATGACTACAAGTACGCGCTTGATGGCGGTGTTAGTTTTATGAGAGCTATGGCAATTCGAACTAATCATCATAAACTCGAAACAGATGTCATTATCAAACGTGGATTGTGTAATTTGGATGACAAAAGCTATTGCGAAAATGGGGTAGATACATTTGCTCTTGGGTATTGTCATGATGATAGATCTATACTTGACATTATCTTTTCCAACTGAAATTTTATCTAAACTTATAAAATAATGTTTGAAAATTTGACATTATCTTTTCCAACTAAAATTTTATCTAAACTTATAAAATAATGTTTGAAAATTTGACAATAACAAATAGCTACAATAGTAACATCAAATATCTAATGATGGACGGTAAACAATTGACAGTTGAATTTAATAATGAAACATCAGGTATATGCTTTAATGCAACACGTGACAAGCTGAAACTTTCGCTCATCAAATCTGATAATAGCGTGTATTTCAATTATATCGAACAATTGTATCAAATGTTGCTAGCGGAATTTAATAACTTTCACAGCCCCATTGGCTAACAAAACTATACTAAACTCACAATTGATCTCGATCGGTCAAAGGTGTATTTTATCGACAAAAAATATCCTCTGAACAAACCAGAAACAAAAGATTTGTTTGAGTCCCGTCGCTGTGTGAGCGGTAAAGTAAAATTTAATATCTACAATCGTGATAAAGAAATATTTTTAATATCAACAGTTGAAACATTAATCATTAGTCACGAGGTATAAAATAATATCATTTTCATTCTAATACTAGTTTAATTTCCGCCTTGTTAACTGAAACGTTCTAATGCACAGTTTAATTTTCATCCTGTTATCTGATAAAAAAAAAACTTTGGTAGACTGATTATAAAACCCATTAGCCGTCTTTAGAATAATCGTATTCCATGCATGCGCTGTTCTAACAAATTTGTCACCTCTGTATGATAGAGCTTACTTGGATTAATCATAGCATTCCAACACCTGTTGTTTTGTCAGTAATAGTAGTAGTAGTAGTAGTAGTAGTAGTAGTAGTAGTAGTAGTAGTAGTAGGAAAAAAGTGTTTGGGCTAAAACCCTTGTTTTCTATTACTACTGACATCACTATAAACTGCTACACTGCTGACAACGTAGTGATAGGACTGAAAAATTGTTCAAGCTACGTTAGAAATTATAATCAAATCACATGACATAATTACAGAAAAGTATATTCGTTTTGAAAACACAAACGTCTATTTTAATACACTTAGTATAATTTGCATTTCACTTTTGTCTAATACGTACCTAATAATTTTTTCGTGCATTAAATGTTGCCTCCCAAACGATTTTAATTTATATCCTTCATTAGCGGTCGTTCATTGTCCATTTGATTTATCTTTCCCTCAATGACACTCATATTCTTTACATTTCGTAATCTTAACCTCATTGTGATACATTTGGAATTACGAGGGGTGGATCCGGTGCAATCTCGCATCCCACCCGCTTTAAAATGGTGTTTCAACAATCGAAACGTTTGCTATACTAAGTTTTCTGTAAAGTTAGATGGTTACATGTATGCCCTGAAAACAGCTGAAATATAGGAGCGTCTGGAGATTGCACCACACGGAGCACTAGCCTTCATATTAGCACCCCACACTACCCTCTCCACCCCCATCCCCACAGTTATTTCAATATATTCACATGGCAGATGTCAGGACAAATATGTCATTTACAAGTATCACACTGTAACATTCCAATGTAAGGGACAAGTATCACACTGTAACAGTCCAAAGTAAGGGACAAGTATCACACTGTAACATTCCAACGTAAGGGACAAGTATCGCACTGTAACAGTCCAACGTAAGGGACAAGTATCACACTGTAACAGTCCAACGTAAGGGACAAGTATCACACTGTAACAGTAAAACGTAAGGGACAAGAATCACACTGTAACAGTCCCACGTAAGGGACAAGAATCAAGAGGTAAAAAGATCTAATAGCAAGCCTACATAAAGCAGTTTAAAGTTGAGTCAAATTGCTCTGGCGCTAAAATGTTTCTTGATGACTAAACTTTGGGTGGTAGACTGCTGACGGGTGTTACCAGACTTTGTGAACAAAGCATCCTGATCACTTGCTAAATAAGTAAACAAGAGCGAAGAAGACGTTTGGGGGCACAAATGTACACGTATAAAGGAAGATATTAATAGAAATAAATTTTACTTGGAAGGAAAACTTTTTCAAGGACTGATTCTGTGTTTCAAATATAAAAATAGTTATTAAATTATTTAAAACATAGAATATATTATTAATACGCTAATATATATGAAAAGTGTTATAATATTATTACGTTAAATATTTTAATTGTTTTCATTGCGTCTTGCGATATTATACAATTATCACGCTTAATTTTAATTACTATTATAGGTCCAATGGTTAATGCAATGTAATCATTACCCCCAGGATTTCGCTTGAGGTTAGGCTGTCAAGTTTTGCATGGACATTTCGTCATTTGACTTCCAAAATGGGTAATAGTTATTTTATTATATAGAAGTAAAGAGATACTACTTGAACAAAAAATGGCAGAATGTCTATTATGGTTTTCTAAGTGGTAAAACACCTTTTAAGAATGCTAGAAGTCCTATTACTCTTACCAAAATAGGTGGAAAATGTCAGGGTAAGATGACACGACGTCCGCGCGCCTACTAGTAATAAGGCATGGCCTTGAGGGTAATATAAGTTCATTAGTTAGAATTGATAAAGTATCGTATAATTAGGTTGAAATACGTTTTATTAGCTTGTTTACCTTACGTGATGCAGTAAAGCAATTATAGATCCCAACTCAGGTGACTATGACGTAATGAAGTAACACAATTATATACCTTGGTGCCCGTGAAAATGACATAAGGCAGTAAAACAATCCTAAACCTTAGTTCCGGTGAATATGGCGTGACGTCCTTGCACGCAGAGGTCTCGCCATATTATCCTGAGTGGATGTCACCTGATATACCCTGAAATAAGGTTTATAATGTTTTACTGAATATTATGCAATACATTAAGACAAGTATAAACCTTAGTTCAGGTGAATATGACACAATACAGTAGAACACTTTTAAACCTTTGTTCCCGTGAATATGACGCAATACAAACACTTTTATACCTTTGTTCCCGTGAATATGACGCAATACAGTAAAACAATTATAAACCTTAGTTCAGGTGAATATGACACAATACAGTAGAACACTTTTAAACCTTTGTTCCCGTGAATATGACGCAATACAAACACTTTTATACCTTTGTTCCCGTGAATATGACGCAATAGAGTAAAACAATTATAAACCTTAGTTCAGGTGAATATGACACAATACAGTAGAACACTTTTAAACCTTTGTTCCCGTGAATATGACGCAATACAAACACTTTTATACCTTTGTTCCCGTGAATATGACGCAATACAGTAAAACAATTATAAACCTTAGTTCAGGTGAATATGACACAATACAGTAGAACACTTTTAAACCTTTGTTCCCGTGAATATGACGCAATACAAACACTTTTAAACCTTTGTTCCCGTGAATATGACGCAATACAGTAAAACAATTATAAACCTTAGTTCAGGTGAATATGACACAATACAGTAGAACACTTTTAAACCTTTGTTCCCGTGAATATGACGCAATACAAACACTTTTAAACCTTTGTTCCCGTGAATATGACACAATACAGTAAAACAATTATAAACCTTTCTACCGGTGAATATGACGCAATACAATAAAACAATTATAAACCTTTGTTCAGGTGAATATGACGCAATACAGTAAAACAATTATAAACCTTTCTACCGGTGAATATGACGCAATACAATAAAACAATTATAAACCTTTGTTCAGGTGTATATGACGCAATACAGTAAAACAATTATAAACCTTTGTTCCCGTGAATATGACGCAATACAAACACTTTTAAACCTTTATTCCCGTGAATATGACGCAATACAGTAAAATAATTATAAACCTTTGTTCAGGTGAATATGAAGTTGTTTAAGCCTGATAATTGATCCTAGGGATGTCCACTTTTGCATTTATTGGTAAGATTTACTTCTTAATAAAATTTAAAATTGACCTCAGCCAAGGTCAGTGATTGTACAATATCCCACATTCGTGCAGTTTAAGATAATCTACGACTGATCTCCACGTGTATTGAGAATAATGAAATATTTCCTGCCCTACATAAGTGTGTGTATATATATATATATATATATATATATATATATATATATATATATATATATATATATATATATATATATATATATATATATATATATATAGTGCATTTTATCGGTCTTGTATTTACCTGTCTCTACCAGTATTTGTGGTTGTTCTTGTACATACATGTCAGGTCAAGAATTTACTGAGTACTCGGGAACTCGTAATAGTTTAGTGCTTTGCCAGAAACTTCCAACACGTACTTTTCCCAAATCTATATAAAAAAAAAAAAGACACGGGCACACGGGGGCGCGTACAGTACATGTTTATTTTCAACTAGGATTCCTCTTGTAACTTGGGCATCTGACTGATTAGTGTCGAATCATTTTCCTGGACGCTTATGGACTAAAAGACAGATCAATTAACCATATTCAAGCAGATCTTTGTGGATTTGGAGAGAAATATTGTAGGAGTTTTCTTGTTGTTTGTTTTAGTCACGTGACTTGACGTGCATTATATAGCATTATGTAACTATTCCTGTCAGGTTTCGAATGATAGTCCTCCTTTGCCTATAAGTATGTAGATACGAAGTCCTAAGTTTGCTTGATTGACATTTCCTTGAAGTAAACATCTAATCCAAAGAACACAAGTCAGACATCGCTCGATATACAAAACTCGACAAGATTTTTTCAATCTTCAACGTTAGAAAATTATTAATTTTTATGGAGCTTTATATGGTTAGAAAATAACTACGAGTCCTAGGACTCTGTATGGTCAAGTCTAATGAAAATGTACATATATGAGGCCTAGGACTGTATGTACCGATACGAGTCCTAGGACTGTATGGTCAAGTCTAATGAAAATGTACAGATACGAGTCAGAGGACTCAGTATGATCATGTCTGATTAAAATGTACAGATACGAGTCCTAGGACTGCATGATAAAATCTAATGAAAATATAAGGATATGAGTCTTAGGACTCTGTATGGTCAAGTGTAATGAAAATCTACAGATACGAGTCCTAGGACTCTGTATGGTAAAGTCTAATGAAAATGTACAGATACGAATCCTAGGACTCTGTATGGTAAAGTCTGATTAAAATGTACAGATACGAGTCCTAGGACTGTATGATCAAGTCTGATTAAAATTGGCTGGCCTTTACAACCAAGACGAGTAGCACCACTTGTTGCCCATCATTACACATCTTATATACAGACAAGTTTTCTTCTGTTTCCAGCAAATTCGTCAACTTCAGTAATTAAAAGGCAAACTGCATGCCTAAAGCCTGTACGAACGGTCGATGACGGCATCTACCTACCTACCTACGAACGTACCTACCTACCCATCTATCTATCTATCTATCTATCTATCTATCTATCTATCTATCTATCTATCTATCTATCTATCTATCTATCTATCTATCTATCTATCTATCTATCTATCTATCTTTGTAACGTCGCTTTAAACATTGAATGTAGCAGGTATTTTATTTTATTCTAAATTTCGTTATTCTAGACAAAAATGTTGCATTTTTGTAAGTCACTCGTAATTATTAAAATTATGTCGTTATTTCGTTGAATGAAGAACTAGTGTCCAGTTTTACTTTTAATATTTACTTTTCAAAGGAATATAGATGAAAACATTGAACTTATATTCCTTGTTTGAAACTGAATATCGATCATTTATTTTGCCGCCGATAAAAACAATTTATTTATAGAACAATTTCATACATTTTATAGAAAAATTAGTAGCTTGTCTTATCTACTGGAATAGCATTTTCCGCTTATATTAAATTGACAAAAAAGTATTTTATATTGTTTTGTAAAATGTAAGAGGGTGATTATGTGTTCCAATGTCTGTCTTTTTGGATGTCAACTTACTTATGCAATCAACCATTTGACTTTATCATGGTTAAAGAGCTTGGGTTTAATTCACCGCATGCAAACTTTGTTTAGCTCTCTTGGACGTCTGTTAGCTGTCTAAGGCGTCGGCTAGCTGTCTTGGATGTCGGTTAGTGTCTATGACGTTTGATTTTGAGTAAAATGGGTATATATGAATATCCTGGACAATATTGATAATAAATGTTGTTATTTCTGTGTAAATGTAAAATCAAATTTAAAGGCAAATTGGTACATGTTACATTTGAGTACTATCATGAGACGAGTTGGTACACGTAATGTTTGAGTGCTTTCAGAAGGCAAGCTGGTACAAGTTACGTTTGATTGCTTTAAGGAGAAATTCTTGATAATTACTGCAAACGTAGTTCTCTGACATTTCTGTAAAATAACGGATCTTACCTCGGATATTTCTCACAAATTTAGAGGCAACACCTAATAGTTCTCTCAAAGGTCTGGTGTACACCAGTCCATTGTCCTCAGAGCTACCGAAAACTCGAACCAATCTTAGCATACATACATACATACATACATACATACATACATACATACATACATACATACATACATACATACATACATACATACATACATACATACATACATACGTACGTACGTACGTACGTGCGTGCGTGCGTGCGTGCGTGCGTGCGTGCGTGCGTGCGTGCGTGCGTACATACATACATACATACATACATACATACATACATACATACATACATACATACATACATACATACATACATACATACATACATACATACATACATACATGCATGCATGCATGCATGCATACATACATACAAGTTCAGATATGAAACACGGATTATATATTTGTGTAATAAATAACTGTATAGTGGTACAGCTAAAAAATGTACCGATTTTCCCTAAAAAGAAGCATGCTATGTAATTCAATGCAAATTTACTTTCATCAGTGTATGGTTCTCAAACAGCAGTATCAGCACTTAGTAGATAAATGACTAGCATAGATTTTGGACGCAGAGTAGTCCTGATTAGGACACAAACGACCTTGTCTTATGACACGTGTCGGTCAACGTACATTTATCGTCCCACTCTATTCGGTCAGATAAATATATCTTCAGCGGTACAGTACTCAATTTAAGTCACTTCTAGCGAGATATTGCCTGTCGTTACGACACACATTCGTTTCCATCAAACTATAGTATGTCTGTATGACAGACAGTGTGTGTGTGCGTGTGTGTGTGTGATTTAGATTTTTAACGTAGCTTTAACAATGTTTTAGTGATATCGCTACGATGCCTGCAGTGTGGTAGTTGATAGTGATGTCTAGCACTGGGGCATCTTGCCAGTCATGTAGCATCATGTCTCACCCAGTCAGATTATCCTGACACCAGGCCGACCAATCCTAACATTAACCTCTTAATGCTGGGCGCCAAGTAAGGCAACTGATAGTATCATTTTTAGAAGTCTTTTAGTATGACTATGCTAGAATTTGAACATACGACCTCCTTCATCCGAGGCGGACGCTCTAACCACTAGGCCAATGGAGTAAGACTGACAATCTGACACATATATAATCCGTGTTTCAAGTCTGAACTTACTAAGATATTGCATGTCTATAGACTCATGGTCATTTCTATCACGTTATTGCATGTCTATAGACTCATGGTCATTTCTATCAAGTCATTGCATGTCTATAGACTCATGGTCATTTCTATCACGTTATTGCATGACTATAGACTCATGGTCATTTCTATCGAGTTATTGCATGTCTACAGACTCATGGTCATTTCTATCGAGTTATTGCACGTCTATAAGACTCGTGGTCATTTCTATCGAGTTATTGCACGTCTGTAGACTCGTGGTCATTTCTATCAAGCTATTGCACGTCTATAAGACTCATGGTCATTTCTATCGAGTTATTTCACGTCATCGAAACAATGTCTGTGATATGGAATATCTTTTTTGCATGTTAATGCCGACCCTACGCGGGACCCTAATAACCCACATAGACGACTGCCACGAGAAAGAGCCATACGGATATTATTTACTCACGACCAACGTACCGAGACAGACGTAACAACCTGACGACTTGGCGGCGTTTAGTACCGAGGCTGTAAACGTTACATACGATTATAGCTATTTTCTAGGACACGGGGATAAATGGTGCGGAATTAGTTATGCATTAATTTACCTTTCTGATAAACAATTTTTAAAAGGGCCAAAATTATCCTTGGATGTTTACTGAAATAAACTATTTGATTGTTTTATTTCGTCTCCGTCAATGGTTTTCTCTTTTACTGAAATAAACTATTGTATGTTTTATTTCGTCTCCGTCAATGATTTTCTCTTTTACTGAAATAAACTATTGTATCCTTTATTTCGTCTCCGTCAATGGTTTTCTTTTCTTTCAAGAACTGCGTTACCTCACCGTACAAATAAGGCAGTGGGATTGGATCATAAGATATACCTGACTTTTAAAATACGTCATTGGTCAGCAGTCTTCCTCGTTATGGCGACCGAGTGTAACTATCTAGAATGGATCTTTGACCGAATTGGATCATTATGTACGAAAGTTGGTGGAAATTGAGATAGTTGGAATTCTTCATTAAAAATGAAAAATACTAACATTGTTCTTGTAAAACAATAAGTGCATACTTATAGAAATAAATGCATGCGTCATTACTTTGGTGTGACAATGTATTAATAAAGCCGCACATTGTTGAAAATATTGCTGATTTGCAGTAATCGTAATACAGTCTGACCAGTATGTTTGGGAAATGTTAGCACTGCTTTTGTACTTTTCAAAATCATAAAATGAACTGGAGCTCTTGTTTGATATGTATGTATTTGTTGTACGGAAAATAGAGAAACGTCCAATGATACTTAAAGTGTCAGTAAAATATGCGCGTGCATCTCTCTTCAAACCTGCAGTGTCAGTGACAACTACTAAACACCGATGTGATCAATAACACAGATATTTTCTATGTTATCATATTCGCCTATTTGTAAGTACGTCTCATTTTAATATATTTGGAGACATGAAGCAATGTGATACATAAGTCCAGATTATCCTATAGTTTAATAATCGTATACCTTTAGGTCCTCACTAAGCCATCAGATTTTGTAGGTCCTCCTTAAGGTCCTCCATTCCATTTACGAATAACAGGTGGGCAACCTTCCCTCCTGTTAGGTAGACCGATTAGCCGGACGCACACAAATACCGAAAAGTAACCTGGTAAAGGCTACAATCACAAAAGTGAACGGAACGGACAAACAATTAGCGATGGACAGTCCGGGCCGCGCGGCCAACTGTTCGAAATAAGTCTACAACCTATGTCTACACTTTGGCCTGGAAGACCCGAGATTAAAACGAGATCTTTTGGAAAGGCAGTCAAAATTAAAAACCAAACATTGTCAAAGCGGTAATAAATGTCAAAATTAGGTGACATACACCTAGAGATTGATTTCTTTTTTTAGAACCATATAAGTATGCTAAGTACGCAAAATTCAACCTCATCAAAATATATTCAAAATTCACAACTCAGGAACATTTGGATAATTGAATAGGTAGCTAACACATCATTGGTATAGGGACACCCGTAGGAAAAACTAGTTAAATTTTACACAATAATCCACATAACTGAGATAAAGTTAGGTGGACTTAGACATTAGGGACTTTGGTAGGCGGGAGTTGAAGCGGAAGGTCGGTACGCTCTGTTACAATAAGCTTCATAAGGTCTTTTGGGGAGGGGTTCTGACCTCTAGGGGTCAGGTAAAAAGCCTAGCACCAAGGCCAAGTGCCCTCTTAAAGAGACTGCTGTCCACGCATGGGACTGTAAACAGTCGCATCAGCCTCACGGCAGCAAGCGACTTAAAATGTCTATGCAATGCAATCCCTCCTGTTATTCTCAGGCACCTCATAACCTTAATCTGGCCCTGGATATGCTCCATCCATGCCAATATGTCTTCCTTCCTTCCTTCCTTCCTTCCTTCCTTCCTTCCTTCCTTCCTTCCTTCCTTCCTTCCTTATTACAAAATATATTTTGAAAAAATTAACAACATTTTGACGAAAAGAAATATCCATTCGATTTAATAATAATTGGAAACATATTGGTAATTTCTTAACAAGAAGCAGGACACATGGTTATTGTTTACTTGCCATGACCTTGACCTATGAACTTTATCTACCGCTATGGTAAGGACGATACTCCCTTATCGTAATAGATAACGCTACAGGTAAATATCTGATATGCTTGCAAAGACCTAACTCACAAGCAAGTAGTAAACTGAGAGACGGCTTGAGGGGCTGCGCCTGACAATTCGCACACTTAAGGCTGTCGTATAAACCCTATTTCCTTCCAAGTAAGGATTTAAAATTAAAAAATAATGAATTTGTAGGCGTAATCTGGAAATTCGTTACGATGAAAACATTTTTAATAGTCAAAATATTATTTTGAAATAACGAAATGATATTTTGGTTCATCGAAATAATATTTAGAACTGTGTAAGAAAATAGCGTAATTTCGATTCGAAAGAAAGTTTGATATGAGCAAATAATATTTAGGGATAACGATGTCATGTGTTGCATAAACTAACTGTTCTGTCGACATAAAAATTAATATTTGAAAAAATGAAATATAATTTTGTTTCAGTTAAATATTTTTCGAAATAACATTTTGAAAAAACTTAATTAAAATGTCATCTTATCACAATATGCTTCGTTTGAACAAACTTTAAAACAAAATATTGCATGCGTGTCACTTAAAGGACTAAGTAAAGTCATACGTTGAGTCTAGAGTAAATGTTAAACGCTATATAGAGTTACACTGTAAACTGGAATCCATTCAAGACCAGATGTCGCCACTGTTAAGTAGGATTCAAATCATATCCATATGTCGCCAAATAGATTTTTCCCCACCCATCTTTTTCTTTTGCGTCAGTGATATCTGATACATCTTTTGGTGGTCTTGCCATAACATTGTCCTTTAATAGCTTGACATCAAGCTATGATGACTTTACATTGTTCATACAATAAGTTTAACGTCATCAGTCTTATTCTTGAAAGCTTCATTATTTATATTTAACTTTTCACCTGATGTCAGTGGGATTTTTATAATAAATGACATTTTCCATTATAAAAAGACCAAACGAATAAAATTGATGATTGATTGTTTTGATGAACTAATTATCGATTTTTATATTTATTCGATTCCCAACACCATATTACAGATTGGTTGCAGAACGATATTTGTCATTTAGAAATGAAAATATTTAGGAGAATTTAGTTAAAGGCTTAGTTTTACCAAGAAAATGGCAGAAACAAGTTTCTTGTCCAGCGACACACTACGACTGACGAATTACTAAAAGTAAAAGAAGCTATCGTCTGAGCTGTGCTTGCGGCTTTATATATATATATATATATATATATATATATATATATATATATATATATATATATATATATATATATATATATATATATATATATATATATATATATACATACACACACATACAGACATACATACATACATACATACATGCATGCATACATACATACATACATACATACATACATACATACATACATACATACATACATACATACATACATACATACATACATACATACATACATACATACATACATACATACATACATACATACATACATACATACATACATACATACATACACACACACACACACACACACACACACACACACACACACATACATACATACATACATACATACATACATACATACATACATACATACATACATGCATGCATGCATGCATGCATGCATGCATGCATGCATGCATACATACATACATACATACATACATACATACATACATACATACATACATACATACATACATACATACATACATACAATCAGTATCATAGCATCATACCTCCTCGTTACCTCTGGAACATAGTGCCTTTACTGCAGATCTCATTATATAAATTTGTGTACATTCAAAGTGTTTAACTTTGTCTCAGTATGATTATTGTTTGGCTTCATCGTTTATGTTTTGTGATTGTATCTTAACAAAAGAGTCCAAAACGCCCATGTTGCACTAGTCTTGCACTGTTCGTTGGGGGGGGTGCACATTTTAATCATGCCCTCACACATGCGATCCACTACTAGTTCCAGTGCTCTTGACATGACTGTTCTTCGCCATGGGATTTTAACAGGCATCAAATGGATCGTAAACCTATATAACTGTGAATAAATCAGAATATATTTGCAGCTTGTGTCATTAGTTTTACCATGAAAACGTATTTTTTACTTGATTGGATACTTATTTATTTACAAATTATCTTATGTTTTAATTAAGGACTAAGGACGACCTAAAGATCCATACCTAAATTGCCCTCACGTGACATTTGACGACACTGTGAAGACCATTTGACCCTAAGATCACCTTGGTTTTGAAGCGAGATGTTTACTTCTTTTTACGTTAAAAATAAAAGACGAAATATTAACAAAAACAGCGCTAGAGTTAGTGGCTAAAGACTTATAATTTTGTGCATTTTCTGTAAATATTTGCCAATGTCTTGAAAAATGAGGTAAACTCAAACTCAGACGTTTCTGCATGAAAATTATTGTTAGTATCTTGTGGTAGTACTGGCTTTTCGGAAGAGGTAGAACTCTCCCGAAAAGCCAGAGGTTTTTAGGTGTTTACCATAATATAGAATTAATCCACTTTCCTAAATAGAATTTGGGACAAAACTTTTACCACTTTGTCTATAGCATATCTCAGACTTTACTTAGAACAGTTTATGTAAGGGCTGAAATTTGTTTTGAATTTGATCGTGAGGAGGGTTGGTGTGAATGTAAATGGGGTAATCACGGTAAGATTACTTGTTGTGCCAGTCTTTTGACTTCTTGTCTTTCTCCATTTTCTGATGAATTTCAATAACTGCTGGGCTCAGAGGTAAGACGGAAACTTCCCATTCACTTACTTCGCCGAAAACTGTAACACATCATAACAATTGTAAATTACTTTTACAGCAAGTTGAATTGAAATGTTTTCAACGCATGGTCTCGACTATACCACGATTAATATGCGGATGAGGATGTTGAGCAAGCGTGCGTCATTTGTGCACATTCTCCGAATAACAGACAAGAGGGCACGTGATACCTTAAGTACATTTTCTTGTCACGTGATACTTAAGCACATTTTCTTGTCTGGTGGTACTTCAAATACTTACTCTTGTTACATAATACTTAAGTACAATCTCTTGTCGTGGGTAATAAGGTACATTTTCTTGTCACGTGATACTTAAGCACATTCTCTTGTCACGAGATACTTTCAGAACATTCTCTAGTCACGGATACTTTAAGTGCATTCTCTTGTTGCGTGATACTTTAAGTACGTTCTCTTGTCATGTGATACTTAAGCACATTATCTTATCACGTGATACCTTAAGTAAATTCTCTGGTAACGTGATACTTTAGGTATATTCTCTTGTCACGTGATACTCAAGTACATTCTCTTATCACGCGATATAGTGAAACACTTGATCACAAAAGCCTTCGCATGAATTATTACCCTCGGAATGTTGCGCTCCATTTTGGAATCTGGTTGTTTAAGTTTGGATGGTTCTCTCTGATTTAATTTAAAATATACATCGGTTTTGTTATTACTTTACCAAAGAGCGTCTACTTAAGTATAAAAGTGATGTCAACACGGAGAAGTGAAATACAATTCGTGTGTCTCTTTGATCAACAGACGGAACTGTGATAAATGATTGTGTTTTATGTATCTATTGTTCAAAAAGGAAATTATTTTTAACGGTTAATATCCGACTAGAGAACTTATCAGCGAGAGCAGATCGGTGGAGTCCCCAAGTGACCAAGCGGTCTATAGTGCTTAATGTTACGGATCACTGCCATCTCTCTCTCTCTCTCTCTCTCTCTCTCTCTCTCTCTCTCTCTCTCTCTCTCTCTCTCTCTCTCTCTCTCTCTCTCTCTCTCTCTCTCTGCGTGGGTTTGAGTCTCGGATTCGGCTAGTGTGGGTATGTGAGAAAGCTTGTCGGTAGGATCTCGCGTTTCGGTCGTGTTTTTTTTTCGGAGTTAATACTGCCCGCCATGGCGTTAAACCCAATAGCAACAAGAACAAGCAGATCTGTAAAAAAAAGGTTTTCTGACCTTTTTTTCTATTTTCTATAAATGAAAAATAAATATAATCGAATCTTTATCAAATAATTGTCTTTGTTAATATGGATTTTTGAAAACACTGTAAAATTTAAACATATTTATTTATTCATTCATGGTCAAATTGATATTAACAATAATAGTAATGTTTTCTTACTTATTTGGGGAAAACACTCTTCAGTTATAGCTTAAAAAAGAAAAACAGTAATCTTTTTTCTTCTGACTGAAATGATATTTTTAAAATGCCGTCCCGTCTACCTGAATTATGGTCCTATTAGCAGAAAATAATCCCAGACTATGAATCGACATATACTTTTAACCATATAAGACAAAATACACTACATTATTGTACCGAAAGATATATGTATGAGCAGACGATATCAACCCAGCCTTTTTTTTACAGGGCGGCCATAATTGCAATAAATAGGAAGAAATAGTAGATCTATGTCAGCTTGTTGACAACGTCACTGCAATTGGATAATTTGAAAGACACGCAATTCTGTCAAGGTCGAGAATGTGAATGAAATCAAACTGGGGCATCCCGGCAACCTGTCATTGCGTATATATGTGCATCTCTTGCATTATGTTAAAATAGTTGGTCAGGTCGTAATTTGTCACGACAAATGTGTAAGTTTTGTGTGTGCAAAAATGTTTAGTTTAATTATGATCAGTATAGTTAAATTAAATACACAAATAAACCATACCTGAGAATGTCGTCTGATTTTGAAACGTCTGTTTTAATCAGGACAAAGTTAAAATTGCGGAAAAGTAAGGCATATTATCGCATATTGTGAAGACGTTTAATCATAACCAATTTCAATACGATGTCTACAATGGTACAAAGCTAAAGACTTATTAGTCTCAAAAAAATGAGTAACAATCAGTACCGCTCCAATGGATTTTGGCGCCATAGGCAAACTAAGACTTTTGTGCCTTCCTGACTTACTGAAAACCTGGCGACTGCCTAGTTCGCATTTATGAAGCGTATGAATCGCCATACCGTCTTTATTTTGTTACTCTTTGGAATTGGCTTTCAGTCTATGATAGCGAGACCTAAGACAGAACCCAGCCAACATACTCGTGTGCTATTGTGTGGCAAAGATTGGTTGAACTTAAAATGACAGAGACGTAAAAATTGCCTTAATGGCATCTATATATTCTGAAAGAGTCCGAGCTGTGAGGAGTTTGCGTTTAGCACGGAGTATTTACATCTACGTAGCGTGCATTTAGACACCGGGTAGTTACAGTTTAGCCGCGTGCGTTTAGCACAGAGTAATTGCAGTGGTAACATGCGTTAGACGTTGAGTAGTTACACTTAGATGGCGTCCGTTTAGGCACTTAATTGGTAGTTATACTTCGGTAGCGCGCATTTAGCACTGAGTAGTGACCGTAGGTATCAGGCATTTAGGTAATGGGTAGTTACAGTAGGTAGCATGCGTTTCGGTACTTGGTAGTTACATTAGGTAGCGTGCTTTTAGGCACTGGGTAGTTACAATAGGTAGCGTGCGTTTAGGTACTGGACAGTTACGGTAGGTAACGTGCGTTGGACACTGAGTAGTTACGCCTACGTAGCGTGTTCGTGCGTGTGATTTAGATTTTTAAAGTAGCTCTACCAAAATGTTCATTCGTATCGTTACGATGTCTGCGGTGTGGCAATTTTAGCGTTATCTAGCACTGGGGTATCATGTCGCAGACATGTAGCATCATATCCCACCCATTCACATTATCCTGACACCAGGCTGACCAGTCTTAACACTAACCTCTTAATGCTGGCGCCTAGCGAGGCAGCTGTTAGTACCATTTTTATATCTTTGGTATGACTGGGCTGGAGTTCCAACCTACGAATTAACATATAAGAAAAGGACGCTTGAACCAATAGGCCACCGGACCTGTCTAGGTCTCGAATGTTTAGACACTGGGTAATTAAAGTTAGGGAGCATGTGTTTATGCATTGGGTAGTTATACTTACTGTTATTTAGACATCAAAAAAAACTTATTTTCTACACATTTAATCACGAACGAAAGATTGTCTTAACAATAAAATCTTTCACTTGCATTGTTTTTAAAAGCTAAGTTACGAAGGGCAACAATGGCTTGACCAAAAGTTGTCCATTATAATTTGTACGAAATTCGGTATGAGATATTTTCTTTCAAGAGTTAAGTTAGTTAGTTTTGTGAATCATGTACACTTACATTTATTTTCAAAATTTTGACTATAGCCACTAACATTCAAAAATGCTCATAAGAAAAACATATTTCCGGTGATGCGATACTGCAGAAGTCATTCAGCTGCTGTAACACGAGTCAGTAGCAATCGCAATGTCATCCTGGCAACTGGTTGTCGCTGAATAATACAATTACCAAATCTAAGAGAAATACAGAATTATATACACATCAGTGGTTAAATCCTTTCAGTTATTTAAAACTTAAATATAGTGTAATATATGCTATATAAATGCAAACTTCTTTATATACGCTATAAAAATGCAATCTTCTTTCACGAACTCTACTACATTGCAAGAAAAATGCATAATCTGACCTAGCGGCCTTGTTTCGACAGTGACCTTACTCTTGAGAGAGAGAGAGAGAGAGAGAGAGAGAGAGAGAGAGAGAGAGAGAGAGAGAGAGAGAGAGAGAGAGAGAGAGAGAGAGAGATTTAAATTTTTGACGTAGCTTTAACGATTTTTCAGTCATATCACTACGATGTCTGCAGTGTGACAGTTTATATTGATGTCTAACACTGGGGTATCATGCCGCATACATATATCATGATGTCCCACCCAGTCATATTATCCTGACACAAGGCCAACTAGTCCTAACACTAACCTCTTAATGCTGAGCGCCAAGCGATGCAGCTGTTATACCATTTTTGTAAGTCTTTGGTATAACTTGGTCGGGGTTCGAAACCGCGACTTCCCGCATCCAAGACGAACGCTCTGACCAATAGGCTTCCGGATCGGTCATTCTTGACAGCATTTTTTGGCGACTTATTAGTTCACGAACAGCCACCCTTGTCCTCTGTTATCTCACAGAAGAACTGACCTGTCGGTCAAATGGGTCATACGCCATTGTAAAACAGGAGTACCAAGGATCTACTGATCTTAAAAGTATTACAAGCACCTACAAAGCTTGAAGGCTCCGCTATATTTAATTTATTGCGTGGTTTCAATAGACAAAATATTAAAGTATAAGTAGGAAGAGATATATTTATTTTCTTATTTTAATCTTTATCTCTTTCATCAACAGCTTTAGAAGGAAACATATACGTAGTAATATGATAAAAATAAAAAGTTATATGAAAGTTGTAGCATGCGTGTATTTACAAAATTTAGACACACACACACACACACACACACACACACACACACACACACACACACACACACAAAGACAACGGATATGCATGATCCAATGGATGGGTGGAAACTAGAAATACAGCATTACCCTATCGCTACATTATCAGTCGTAGTAAGAAAAGCAAAATGTATTTCCCAATGGACCGGTAGAGTGAACTACAAATCAGTAGGGCACTAGTAGGCATATCCTAGTTGACCAGTAGGAACCTTTTCGGTAACCTAATTATCTCCCCCTCGTAATAGGTATTTACTATTACTACTCGGTAATCAAGCCGTTGTACAAAAATATAACTGCCCTCGTCCCTACCGAATCCATCTTTGCCCAGTGCTTCGTATTTAGCTCTGTTAATTATAACGCATGAGTGATTTCTTGCCCTCTCGCAGTATACCTTTACTAGGAAGAAAATTACTGGGGAACTACAATTGTATACAGCGTGGATACACATGATTTTATACCACTATTATACCTTACTTTTTTGTTTCTTTTGTACGCAAAGTAGATAAAAAAAACTGTAATGCAAATTAAAATATATAAAATGGTTATTCCTAACACAAATACAATATTGCACAATTAAGAGAAAATAACATAAAACACACAGAAAACATAAGGCTGAGGCTGATCCTTCGTTAAGATCACTAAAATTCCGGGACCATGACATAGAAACCAGTCGCAAGACCAAGTGTCTTTTTTTTTATTTGTTACAGAAAAACAAACAGCCACACTATGGGGGATAAGGAACTTAAAGCCTTAAAGTGATATCAAATAAAACAGTATACAGCTCACTGTTCATAAAATAACTCCAACAGTCCAGCTATTGTGAAATGTGATCAGTGGATTAAAGATAGGTATGACTAATATACACAATGAAAAAATGAAATGCAAAGGGAAAAAAATAAGCAATGGAAATTATTCATTGCAAAAATATAAAACAAAAGGTTTTAATCATCAGATGCGTGCATATCTGTTTGAATTGCATAACAGAAAATATAATTCATTTTAAAACTGATGATAATAATTGGATGAAATATGACCTTTTGAGAAAGCATGCAATTGTCATAAACAAATGGAAACTATCACATTAAATAATATTGGATAATATAAAACTATAACGCAAATGAAACAAAGCATGCAGTGGTAAATATCTATTTTATTTTTAAATGATTTGTTTGATTAAGGAAGTTTAACAGGAGGATTTTATCATCAGGTGCAAATTCTAAGTGTTTTGCATAATACAGTACATCGTCGAGAATATAGTGAATTACAATTTAGAATGGCCGTACCTAGTATTTTCACGTAGACCGGTACAGTAAATTACAATTCAGGAAGGCCCAACCAGGTACTTCCCCGTGGATTGGTACCATGATTTAAATTCAGGATTCCCCGTCAGAATATTTGTATATTTAGCAAATCTAATTGGGTAATCTAACCAATAAAAACTGAAATCAAGCATTTACCTGGAATTTTGAAGTCAAGATGCCCATACAAAGAAATCGGGTATTTCCCTGTACTTTTAAATGAATGATCAATTTATATAGGCATATTAATAATTAGACTATCGTACCTACCTGGAATAGTTGAGTTAAGAACGAGGGTCGGCAGAACCTGTCCTCTTTACGGATGGCTTCCTGAACAAAAAAACATGCCTGAAAGGCAAAGTATGTTACCGTGGGATTGTGTGGATTGGGCACATAAATGGCGCTATCCATTCCTTTAGGCATTCTGTACATTTAAGTCGGGTCTGTACTTGGTATTGTTCCAATACTTGTGCTAATAAGTACAAAATACTTACACTTACCCGTGCATAGTCCATCTGGGTAAATGAGACGGATATAACAGAGTAAAAAAAGAGCAACTTTTTTCAGAATTATTTTCGTTAGGGATATACATATAGCTTAGCAGAGAACAGAGCACTTCCTCAGGGTCATCTTTTCATTACTCTTGAAAATCAGTCAGCAAAGTGGTGACCCATGTAGTAGCTAGATTTAGGATTTAGTGGGTGAGGTCACTGAATACAATGTAGATACATAAAGTAAATTTTATGCGTCAGATATATATATATATATATATATATATATATATATATATATATATATATATATATATAGGTGTGTGTGTGTGCCTATGTTATAACGCTTTGCCTTATTACCCAAGTTGTACAATATGACGTATATTAATTACATCAAAGTAGAGTTTGAAATGTGTGAAATGACTTGCATGTATCCTATTTTTCTGTAGGTGTTTAAACAATATAATCATTATCTTTTTTACTTGCCATTAGGATATTTCATTAGTAAGAATAGATCGGTGTATAGTTTTACTGATTGGGCTTGACAAGTGTATTGATGAAGTTAATTCGATATCCATTCGAACTGTATATACATATTATATTATATTTATTTCAGATAAATCTCGTCTGCTTACGGTTGATTCCGTTGCAAAACACAAATAATCTTCTGAGAGATATTTATTCAGAAACTACACGAGATTAGCATCACAATATTTGGACCATCACGATACGCGAAACCATGATCCGGATTTTCTGATGCTGACAACAAGACGTGATCTAGTGATCAAGCTCGATGATAATGATATGTGTGTTGCATACCTATCGATTTTCAAATAATTTAATTAAATCCCAAAATGTACCTAAACAAAAAGAAATTCTTTTAAAATTGTCTGATAACAACTTCAATTAAAGTTATATCATAGATATCCACACTTATTCATTTTTAACCAGGAAAAAAATAGTTCAATCATCGTTTGAGAGTATGCTAGTATGGGATAAGTAAACGATTGTATCGTTTTTATACATTGGATCTGATGTGAAATTTTAGTTAATTATTTGGTATAAAATTAATCGGTTAGTAATAAAGTGCTATATGTACATTTCAGTAAATGTAATTTTTCCGCTTGCCCAACGAATTGGAACCTATGAACCCTAATCCCTTTTCTTGTCGATCTTGTTCCACCCTTTTCTATGGGTCATGTTCTGGTGACCTTTGTATTAGCCAATAGAAATGCACCTTTCAGATATTTTACGGTTAATCAAATGGATAGGCAAATCTAATTGATATGCACACATTGATACTCTTCAAGTCTATTTCTCCTTCTCCCAAAAGCAAAGATACAAAGCTTCATCAGATTGGTGATAAAATTAGCGATTATGGTAATAACACGGGTCACTAGAACAAGACCCACAAGCGGCATATGTCAGATCTTCACGTAGGGAAGCGGTGACCTGATTCTAATCAGACTGAGTATCATGGAGAGCACATATGGTCATGAAACACACGTCTGGTATGTAGTCCACACTTTTTGTAATCGGTTATATTAAAAATAAAGAAAAATGATAAATTTAAGAATATGTTTGTTAAATATTACACAAATATTCAGAGGTATCATCGCTCACTCATTCACACATATTATAAATGAATGAATACTTGTGACACATGTAAAAAAAAAATTACATACCATATATAGGTATTTCAACAATATCCAAAGTCTTATTTATACATCGAATAAGATATCCATTTATTATATCTGGACACTATGATAAAATTCTCCATTCAGAGACAATAAGGTGTCATTCCATCTGGTCAAGACAGAAATTCTTTGATTATGTTTCAAACGATGCAAGTGAATTTGAAGTACGTATCCTAAGGGTAGGGAATTCCATACAGCAGGTGCTGATACAATGAATGGGCTTTTGTAATGGTTTGTTTTGACCACGGAATCTGCAGATCGCTGTTAGTTGTCGATCAGAGTTTTACGCTCAGTATTCGATAGTTTTTATTTTTTTAGTTGGGTTAGAGATATAACTTGGAGTAATTATCGTTTAATGGCTTCTATCTGATGATTCTTTTGAAACAAAGAATACCTTTTATCATGCGTAGCCATTGTAGACATGAAAACAAAACATTCGAGGGTGTCATAATAGAATGTTTTAATATAATTCGGGCACTTGTTCTGAATTTTTTTAATTTTGGATAGATTATAATGGAAGGTGTTTTCCATGGTGGTAATGCCTTAGTCTGTCAGCGGAAGTGTATATTCCGAGATACAGAGTTCAACTGACTGGAGAAGTATAAATACCGACAGCGATTGTATTATTTAAAGTTTTTATTTTGTCTAATACAGCACATAGGTGTTCGATTAGTGCATTCCAGCTAAGATATTGATCACTGTGGATACAAAGACGTTTTTGATTGTTGACAATAGACACGTCGAATCCATTCTGAATTAAAAATACATTCATGTTAGTCCATTCGCGATGCATTGTTCCGATTGCCATATATTTCCTTTTAGAGACATTAATATGCATTCTATTTTGTTGACACCAATTTGATATATTTTTAGGTCTATTTGAAGTTTGTTTTCAATACAGTAGAGAGATTTATCAGAAGAGTTCAATTCCTAGTTGTCACCGAAAAGATATGTGTTAGAGTGCACTGAATTCAAGGCTAAGTCTTTAATAAACAGTAGAAGATAAAAAAAAAATATCCTAAAGGAATACCACTTAAAATATGACTTGTGTAACAGATTGAATGATGAAAGAAGGCAACCCATAACTGAGTGAATATTGTCGTGGTCATCATGACAGTTAACAATCAACATTGACGTATGGGTTGGGTCCGCAAAAATTCGCTAGAGATTGACGTACGGGCTGGGCCAGCAGTAAATCGCTATCCTGAGAAGAGTTTGATGTTCTTGCTGGGCATGATTGACTTTTAATTGAATAACTGTTAAAGACATTAGAGGTCAGCTTAATGTGAATAAAATAGCGTACGAACAACAATGGTGAGACAATCCAAAAACAATTTGTGCCATTGGAAATAAGTCTCATAAAATGATATTTTTCATAAATAGTTATTAAAAAGAGTGGAAATATGAGGTCTTACTCAAACCTGGACAGACGTTGGTTAAATGTCGGCGGTTGAGAAAGCTAATTGGCTATGCTAAATAAGGGGTGTCTTTCCCAGACGAATTTTGATGTCCTATGTATATTCCCTCGAAAATTTAGTCAGTCTAAGTTTCTGCAGAGAGGCCAAAAGTTAGTATCGGGAAAATAACAAGTATTCTCTCGTTATAAATTGTCAGGGGACATAACGAAACAAAGAGATTAAAGTGCATCGAAAAGAGTGAGCCTCGAAAAGGCACAGAATATTGTTTTGCTCTCATATAATCTGTCATTGATAGAAGTTTGTAATTATTGTTTGAATCTGTTTTATATTCATAATCACTTGTCTTTGAATTGTTTTTTGTTTGAGTTGTTTGCATTCATTTATATTTAATGTTTTATGACTCCATCATTCTAAGAGTATCATACATTATCCTCTTGAAAAAACAAAAACTTATTTGTTTATGTATAATATGAATCATGTATTCTAGGAATTTCATGCATTACTTCTGATACGAATTTTGAGAATTGTGTGAATTTGTCTTACATGATAATAATCATGTAGGATAGGAACTGAAGAGGAGAATTCAATTAATTAATTTATGTAATTAAGTTGTGAATTCTTTCAATCAAGAAATCGTGCACCTATCGGCCGACATTTAATCCAGTTAGTGACTGGTAGTCCCCGACAGGACGTAATAGTTTCGCATGAGGTCTAGCTTGTGTCCTATCAAATAGTCGCTAGCGTGAGACATTAATCTCATCGTAACAAGCTAGGTGTATCAGTTGTTAGGCTGAGAACTGACCCATTATAACCGTTAAGTTTCTGTTGAATTACGATAAGACCATCTGACGTAACAAGAGGAGAATGGGACGTTGTTCAACCACAGACGTGTATCTTTCGACAGGAAATAGCTCCATATATACGACCCATACAGTGGGAAATAAGAGCAGACCACCTAATTATGGTTGATGACGAGAGAGAGAGAGAGAGAGAGAGAGAGAGAGAGAGAGAGAGAGAGAGAGAGAGAGAGAGAGAGGGGGCAGGCATGCTTCGACTCTGACCTGTCACTTACATAGAATTTGGAAGGACCGGCAAGTCACCAGGTAATGCATGCATGCTTGGCAATTGCATCCGATCATTCACTCAATTTGAAGATGAAATTTTTAAAAATACCTTGGTAATTTTAGTTTTAAGAGAAAGCCGTTCATACAAATGTCATTTACAAATTCATTGTGATGTATATAATACAATTATTATATTTTACATATGATGCTCATGTTCTATTTATATCTCTGGTCAGATCTATGTCATTCCATCCATTAATGTCATTTTATTATTATTTACTCGGTCCAGGCAACACCAGCGTGGTCGATCATACTCTAAATAACGATAGCCAAAGCAACCACCAATGATCTAACAACTGGTTTAGAAGTACATTTACCCATCCAAAACACCTGGGATGGATGAAACACGACTTGAATCAGGCAAATGAGTTTGAAGATAACTAATAAAATGAAAGTTTGTCAGCCTCCGAGTTATTTTCAAACTCAGTAACTTACGAAGAAAAAGCAATTTTCCTCTGTTTCAGCAGTAATTTGTTTAGTCGTGCTTTCTATTCGCTAGTGAGATCACAAAAATTGTGTAGAACTATGAATTATTTGCCTCGAGGTTTACTTATAAAGAATACAAATCATATGGCGAATAACAATCATTTCAAGCGTACTGGATCCACCAAGGGATCACGTGTGTCAGGGATTGATTAAAATAGATGCAATAAAATGACGACGAACATAACGAAACTAGTAACTAACTAGCCTAAGCGCTTTCGACTCTTAATGAGTCTTTTTCAAAGGCAAATACAAAACATATATACGACAAACAAATAAACACAAAAACGTTGTGTTTGTAAACCTCTACATGGCTGTCTCCACAGGGGATAAAACTATAAATACAACCAGCTTGTATAGACTAGTTGCGGCAACTGAAAACGGTGTATAATTCCCTAAAAGTCTACAAGCCAAAGCGGCATCTATTTTTACTTTTTGTACATTTATGTAACGCAGATTATATCCCAGATATTTGATTCTATACCGGTTATTCTTAGAGTAAAAATTGAAGGATAATAAGAAGATTTAGAAAATGTTAAATTCTACTAGTGCATAGTTTTCATTTTCTAATCTTCTTGGTTTAGACAGCTTGGTTTCAATGTTCTAAGTCGGCATCTCCAGTATGATTCCTTTTCCTTCCTGGTTTCGGAACTCCAGCTGTGGTTGTTAGAAATAGCGATAACTATTATATCACTGAAAGTGTGGCATGGGGAGGAGAAGTGTTCTGCGACCGGGCTTCTGTACAGCTTTTTTGTCATCCAATCAGATCTATGAAGGTTTATCATTTTGTGTAACTTTTCAGTTTCTCCGACGTACTGAAGGCCACAGATCTTACATGTGATGAGATAAATCACATTCTCTGTTTTGCACGTTTTGTTTGCACCATGTATGTTTAGTTTTTCTTTAGTCACTGTGCTAGTGAATGTCTTGGTCTCTATCATATGTTGACAGGTTTTGCATCTTTTATCGCCACAGGGTCCAGATTGACTAGGTTGATTTTGACTAGAGATTGGCGTTAGCTTTGCCCTGACTAGGATGTCCTTTAAGTTTTTTGGTCTCCGGTAAGCTACTACAGGTTTGTTCGGAAGTATTAGGTTTAGTATGTCTAACGATTGCACGGTTGGCCAGTGGTTTGCGATGATTATACCTACTTTGGGATTGTCTGGGTGATAGGTCAGAATAAATGGTATCCTATCAACCTTTTCTTTCTGTCCATATCAGAAAAGGTCATAACGGTTTGTTTGCTTGGCTTTTCTTTCTGTCCATATCAGAAAAGGTCATAACGGTTTGTTTGCTTGGCCCTTTGGATTGCCTCCGCAATCAGGTCTTTGTCGTAGCCTCGGTAAATTAAATGTTTCGCCAGCTCTTCAGACCTTTCTAGGAATCTTTCATCGTCGGAGCAAATTCTGCGTATCCTCAGTGCCTGGCTGTATGGAATGTTCCTAATGCAGTGTTTTGGATGACGGCTGGTTGGGAGGAGATACCGGTGTTTGTCGGATGGTTTCGAGTAGATGTCTGCGTGCACTTTGTTTTCCACCAGTCTGGTTGTTGTGTCCAGGAAAACATGGTTTGAGATGAAAATTTCTGCCGTGAATTTTATTGAAGGATGGAAGTTGTTTGCCTTTGATATGAAGTCATCCAGACTTTCTCTTCCGTACTGCCACTTCATTTCTATATCATCGATAAAGCGTACCCACTGGTATTGTGTACGCTCAACCGATACTAAGAGCTGACCCTCAAGTTTTCCCATGTAAATGTTAGCATACGAAGGGGCCATTTTAGTACCCATTGCAGTTCCATTGATTTGTAGGTAGTTTTCTTCATTAAATTCAAAGTTGTTGAGTTTTAGGACAAGCTCCAGGAGTTGGACTAAGAAGTGTGTGGGTGGATTGTTTACAGTTCTTGTTCCCCATGCTTCGCTACATGCCTGTAACCCTTCGTTGTGCGGTATGTTGATGTACAAAGATGTAACGTCTAAGGAAGCAAGTAATGTATCTGGCAGTAATGGTTCACTAGCCTTAATTTTTATGAGATAATCTGTCGTGTCTTGAAGATATGATGGTAATTTGTGGACATGTGGTCTCATAAAATGATCTAAATATTCTGATATCCTTTCTGTGGGGTGCCCGATACCTGAGATTATAGGTCTGCCAGGGTTTCCTTGTTTGTGGATTTTGGGTAGAAGATAAAATCTACCTGCTCTTGGGTTTTCTGGGCTCAAGTAGTTTTTCGTTTGCTGGTCTATGTGTCCGCTTTGGTACGCCTCGTCAATAACATTAGTGATGATTTTTGCATATTCCAGGGTTGGATCATGGTACAGTTTTTGGTAGAACCTAGCGTCACTTAAATGTCTACTTGCTTCACTAATGTAGTCTTCCCTATTCATAACGACAACAGCGGAACCCTTATCTGCAGGCTTAATTATAATGTCTGTTCTGCTTTTCAGTGAGTGCAGGGCATCTGTTTCTTCTTTTGTCAAATTAGAATATTTGTTAGTATGGTTGATATGTCTGGAAGTATCGTTTTCAACCGAGTTGATAAAGGCTTCCAGATTCGGAATTGAACTTTTTGGTGGGGTCCAGTTTCTTTTCTTTCTAAATTTGGGTTGGTCGCAGCTTCTATTTTCCTTTGATCTGTTTGTTGGTTGCAAGGCAAAATGGGCTTTGAGTCTTAGTCGGCGGATAAACTCTTCGGTGTCATTCTTAAGCTTCCCTCTGTCGTATGTTTTTGGACGGGGACAGAAACTCAAATCTTTCGATAAAAGTTTTATTTCTGCATCAGTAAGTTCTAAATTGGAGATGTTGACTACTGTGTTAGTAACAGTTGCATTAGTGTTTGTTACAGAGTGCTTGCGAGTCTTCCTTTTGCGGCGATTTTTCTTCTTACGGTTGTTTTTAGAAGAAATTTCGTCAATTGAAGTTTCTTCACAACAGCCCTGTGGTTGTAGATCATGACTTCTGAGTTTTCTATCTCTGACTTTGTATAGTTTCGAAGAGTCTTTGTTAATCTTTATTTAATTTTGAGTAAAACGTTTGCAATTGTTCTTCTGTTAAGACGGAATTGAGCTGATGTTTTAGTTCTTCAATGGTTGCTGATTTGACTAGATATTGATGGTTTACGTTTTTACTAAGTAGGGCTGTGAGATTCATGGAAGCGTCGTGAGTTATTTTATTCCATCTTTTGTTGAATTTGTTTGAGCTCTTGCCAACAATTTGCGGTTTCACATGAATTTGAAGACCTTTAGTGACTGTATTTGTTTCGAGGAAATGATGCAAGAAAGTGCAATGATGCTTTAGGCGAAGTAAGGCATCAGTTTCATTGCGTAAAGTTTTGAATGTTTTCTGTATTTGTTGTGACATCGTCTCCATTCTAAGAGATACGGCAACAATTTAAGTATAAGAAGGAAAAAATGGAACGGATACAGTAGCACGACATAAATACAGGACCGAAAAGGGTGTTAGATCACACCAAAGGTAGATCGTGCCATACGAGGTAGGTAATATAAAGAATACCCAAAATCCACAAACAAGGAAACCCTGGCAGACCTATAATCTCAGGTAACGGGCACCCCACAGAAAGGATATCAGAATATTTAGATCATTTTATGAGACCACATGTCCACAAATTACCATCATATCTTCAAGGCACGACAGATTATCTCATAAAAATTAAAGCTAGTGAACCATTACTGCCAGATACATTACTTGCTTCCTTAGACGTTACATCTTTGTACATCAACATACCACACAACGAAGGGTTACAGGCATGTAGCGAAGCATAGGAAACAAGAACTGTATACAATCCACCCACACACTTCTTAGTCCAACTCCTGAAGTTTGTCCTAAAACTCAACAACTTTGAATTTAATGAAGAAAACTACCTACAAATCAATGGAACTGCAATGGGTACTAAAATGGCCCCTTCGTATGCTAACATTTTCATGGGAAAACTTGAGGGTCAGCTCTTAGCATCGGTTGAGCGTACACCATACCAGTGGGTACGCTTTATCGATGATATAGAAATGAAGTGACAGTACGGAAGAGAAAGTCTGGATGACATCATATCAAAGGCAAACAACTTCCATCCTTCAATAAAATTCACGGCAGAAATTTTCATCTCAAACCATGTTTTCCTGGACACAACAACCAGACTGACTGGTGGAAAACATATTACACACAGACATCTACTCGAAACCAACCGACAAACACCAGTATCTCCTCCCAACCAGCTGTCATCCAAAACACTGCATTAGGAACATTCCATATAGCCAGGCACTGAGGATACGCAGAATTTGCTCCGACGATGAAAGATTCCTAGAAAGGTCTGAAGAGCTGGCGAAACATTTAATTTACCGAGGCTACGACAAAGACTTGATTGCGGAGGCAATCCAAAGGGCCAAGCAAACAAACCGTCATGACCTTTTCTGATATGGACAGAAAGAAAAGGTTGATAGGATACCATTTATTCTGACCTATCACCCAGACAATCCCAAAGTAGGTATAATCATCGCAAACCACTGGCCAACCGTGCAATCGTCAGACATACTAAACCTAATACTTCCGAACAAACCTGTAGTAGCTTACCGGAGACCAAAAAACCTAAAGGACATCCTAGTCAGGGCAAAGCTAACGCCGATCGCTAGTCAAAATCAACCTAGTCAATCTGGACCCTGTGGCGATAAAAGATGCAAAACCTGTCAACATATGATAGAGA
Organism: Potamilus streckersoni; assembly: GCA_016746295.1. Lineage (NCBI taxonomy): Eukaryota > Metazoa > Mollusca > Bivalvia > Unionida > Unionidae > Potamilus > Potamilus streckersoni. The sequence goes on along the minus strand of JAEAOA010000158.1, from coordinate 1,119,252 downwards.
CCAAGACATTCACTAGCACAGTGACTAAAGAAAAACTAAACATACATGGTCCAAACAAAACGTGCAAAACAGAGAATGTGATTTATCTCATCACATGTAAGATCTGTGGCCTTCAGTACGTCGGAGAAACTGAAAAGTTACACAAAAGGATAAACCTTCATAGATCTGATTGGATGACAAAAAAGCTGTACAGAAGCCCGGTCGCAGAACACTTCTCCTCCCCTGGCCACACTTTCAGTGATATAATAGTTATCGCTATTGCTAACAACCACAGCTGGAGTTCCGAAACCAGGAAGGAAAAGGAATCATACTGGAGACGCCGCCTTAGAACATTGAAACCAAGCGGTCTAAACCAAGAAGACTAGAAAATGAAAACTATGCACTAGTAGAATTTAACATTTTCTAAATCTTCTTATTATTCTTCAATTTTTATTATAAGAATAACCGGTATAGAATCAAATATTCGGGATAAAATCTGCGTTACATAAATGTACAAAAAGTAAAAATAGATGCCGCTTTGGCTTGTAGACTTTTAGGGAATTATACACCGTTTTCAGTTGCCGCAACTAGTCTATACAAGCTGGTTATATTTATAGTTTTATCCCCTGTGGAGACAGCCATGTAGAGGTTTACAAACACAACGTTTTTGTGTTTATTTGTTTGTCGTATATATGTTTTGTATTTACCTTTTAAAAAGACTCATTAAGAGTCGAAAGCGCTTAGGCTAGTTAGTTACTAGTTTCGTACTGTTCGTCGTCAGTTTATTGTATATATATATATATATATATATATATATATATATATATATATATATATATATATATATATATATATATATATATACTCGTGCAACGTGCCTTGCGCTGTATCTTACAAGGCAGTCATTTGGTTATAGGGTTTCGTGATTATCTGTTCATTTAACGAAAAGATGGAGGCTTCTACAACTCATTAGGTTTACTTGGAAGTTTTCAACGGGCAATCATAATCCATCAGTGTACAATCAAATAAGCGCTTGATATGTAGGAATAACTCGTGTTGGTTCCCTTCCTTAGGAGGGTAGTACTTTTATTCCCTGCGGTGCAATTAGGTCGATTCGCCGTCTGATAAATCGGTGAAGGTTGTGGACCAAGGATCGTACTACTGTAATCTGATTAGATAAGACGGCAGATATCCCTTTGTGTTTTCCATTGTACCACCGGGTACTGAATAATACCGTACTTTGTTAACGTAATCAATGATCGTCTCGGAATGCAGGTGTCGTTTCAACCTTCGTAACAGTAGGCGTCAGTAGTATACAAGTGATGCAATGAAATCTTGAAGGACGCATTAACGGAGATGTATTGCATCACCTGATGTTTCATCAAGTAGGCGGACGAGGGGAATAACACGGATGTTACGGTTCTGATGTCCCATCTTAATATCTAAAGTATTAATATAATAAATTAAATTTCAGGCTGAAGCATGTATTTTGTATGTATTTTCAGCCCTTCCTGATTCCGACAAGAACTACTTAATTCCACATTATTCAGAAATGGGTCGTAATTATTGATGCAGACTTTGTGTTTCCTTGTAAATATAGCAAATACCACTATCTTAATAAAAATGTCTGATTCTACTACTTTTACATATTATTTTAAAATTTTAAAAAAATTACTATAATCATCAGTACATCCAATAAAGTACCTGATGAATGGGATACTTTTTTGTGCACTCAAATAAAAAGCTCGCACGTACGTTAATTATTGCAAGTGTCATTGTTTCCATTATCATCTGATTAATTCTTTGACTTCCACCATCGGATTTATCATGTTCGTAATTCATGGGCTTTAAGAGGTGTTAATTCTGTTTGCAGTGGTCAGTTTCCCTCTCTTACGTCTGGCCGTACGAAAGCATATGTACATGTGCCCCCTTACGGAATTAATACTAAGCCCGGAGAACGATGGACAATTATAATGTTAAATAGCCCCGAGCACCCAGTCAGCAAAGTCGACGGTCCAGGTGTAAAAAATATAGAAACAATAAGGTGAAAAGTATAAGAATTTAACAAATTATATAACGTATTCAACAATTACAAAACACTTTTTCCAATGCAATTGTTTCCAATCATAACAAGACCCTTCAAATTGCCAGTGCTTTTTCATCACGCATAATTAAAGGTGAGAGTGCTTCCTTCCCGTGATTGTTCTATGTTACTCATCTGTGACTTCTGCCGTGTCTTCTTTTGTCGGTACTTCTAGTACCCTTGTTTCCGTTCTCCCGGCCTTGCTTGTCGACATTTCTAGTACTATTGTTTCTCTCTCTCTGACCCTGTGCCTTTTCACTACTGCCTCTTCTCTCGGTCCTCATCGTATTCACCTATCTGTCTATCTATAATCTTTGGATGGCGTCCTATACCACCCGAAAAGCTTCCTCAAAAGCCTTTATTCCAATTCTCGTCCGAAGTTCATATAACTCCTTTCCCGATCTTTTACGAGTACCTAATTTGCTATCGGTGTGCAGTCTATTGTCTCCCAATTATTTCCACGTCCAAATGTGCCCTGATTCTTTCACAATGAATACAACAGAATAATCTCTGGCTGCGTGAGAAACCAATTGAAGTTGTTATCAGACAATTTTAAATGTCAAAGATTTTCTTTTTGTTTAGGTACATTTTGGGATTTAATTAAATTATTTGAAAATCGATAGGTATGCAACACACATATTATCATCGAGCTTAATCACTAGATCACGTCTTGTTGTCAGCATCAGAAAATCCGGATCATGGTTTCGCGTATCGTGATCCGGATATTGTGATGCTAATCTCGTGTAGTTTCAGAATAATTATCGCTCAGAAGATTATTTGTGTTTTGCAACGGAATCAACCGTAAGCAGACGAGATTTATCTGAAATAAATTTAATATAATATGTATATACAGTTCGAATGGATATCGAATTAACTTTATCAATACACTTGTCAAGCCCAATCAGTAAAACTATACACCGATCTATTCTTACTAATGAAATATCCTAATGGCAAGTAAAAAAGATAATGATTATATTGTTTAAACACCTACAGAAAAATATGGTACGTGCAATCATTTCACACATTTCAAACTCTACTTTGATGTAATTAACATACGTCATATTGTACAACTTGGATAATAAGGTAGAGTATTAGAACATACACATACACAAAGGTTGCATAAAATTTACTTCATGGATCTACCTTGTATTCCGTGACGTCACCCACTAATTCTAGCTACTACATGGGTCACCACTTTGCTGACCGATTTTCGAGAGTAATGAATAGATGACCCTGAGGAAGTGGTCTGTGATCCTCACTAGGGTTACTTGTACTACCGATACTGTGATCCTCACTAGGGTTACTTGTACTACCAATACTGTGATCCTCACTAAGGTTACTTGTACTACCAATACTGTGATGCTCACTAAGGTTACTTGTACTACCAATACTGTGATCCTCACTAAGGTTACTTGTACTACCAATACTGTGATCCTCACTAGAGTTACATTTACTATCGATGCTGTGATCCTCACTAGGGTTACATATACTACCAATAATGTGTTCCTCACTAGGGTTACTTGTACTATCAATACTGTGATCCTCACTAAGGTTACATGTACTACCGATACTGTGATCCTCACTAAGGTTACATGTACTACCGATACTGTGATCCTCACTAAGGTTACATGTACTACCAATACTGTGATCCTCACTAAGGTTACTTGTACTACCGATACTGTGTTCCTCACTAGGGATACTTGTACTACAGATACTGTGATCCTCACTAGAGTTACATTTACTATCGATGCTGGGATCCTCACTAGGGTTACATGTACTACCAATAATGTGTTCCTCACTAGGGTTACTTGTACTATCAATACTGTGATCCCCACTAAGGTTACATGTACTACCGATACTCTGATCCTCACTAGGGTTACTTGTACTACCGATACTGTGATCCTCACTAGGGTTACTTGTACTACTGATACTGTGATCCTCACTAGGGTTATTTATATTGCCGACACTAATCGTGAAATGGGTGATTTGTATTACTGACACCATGGTCCCTGCTAGGGTTACTCGTGATAGTGACACTGCAATCATCACTATGTTATTTTTACTACTGACCGTTATTATCACTAGATCAACTTGTATTAGAACGCTTTGTGACTGTATTGTCTTAATAACATGAATATCATACTGTGTCAGACCCTTGCTATCAGCAATCATCACACACTGCTTCATCGTCTAGAAAACATTTTTTTAAAAGTATATTAATGGTTACTGATCATGACGATGATGCGGATGTAGCGGATGTTAGTAGTATTAGGAAACAAGGGTTTTAGCCCACCTACACCCACCCACCCCCTCCCCCCCAACCCTTGTTTCCTAATACTACTACTACTACTACTACGGACAGGTATTTTATAACCAGACAAAACAACAGGTGTTGGAATGCTATGATTCATCTAGATAAGCTCTGTCATGCAGAGGTGACGAATTTGTTAGAACAGCGCATGCGTAAAATACGATTATTCTAAAGACGGCAAATGGGTTTTATATTCAGTCTACCACAAGTTTTTTATCAGATAACAGGATGAAAATTAAAATGTGCATTAGAACGTTTCAGTTAACAAGGCGGAAATTAAACTAGCATTAGAATGAAAATGATATTATTTTATATCTCGTTACCAATGATTAATGTTTCAACTGTTGATATTAAAAATACTTCACTATCACGACTATAGATACTAAATTTTACTTTATCGCTCACACAGCGACGGGACTCAAACAAATCTTTCATTTCTGGTTTGTTTAGAGGATATTTTTTGTCGATAAAATACACCTTTGGCCGATCTATATCAATTGTGAGTTTAGTATATTTTTGTTGGTTAATGGGGCTGTGAAAGTTTTTAAATTCCGCTAGCAACTTTTGATACAATTGTTCGATATAATTGAAATACACGCTTTTATCAGATCTGATGAGCGAAAGTTTTAACTTGTCACGAGTTCCATTAAAACATATACCTGATGTTTCATTATTAAATTCAACTGTCAATTGTTTACCGTCCATCATTAGATATTTGATGTTACTATTGTAGCTATTTGTCATTGTCAAATTTTCAAACATTATTTTATAAGTTTAGATAAAATTTCAGTTGGAAAAGATAATGTCGAGTATAGATCTATCATCACGACAATACCCAAAGGCAAATGTATCTACCCCATTTTCGCAATAACGTTTGTCATCAAAATTACACAATCCACGTTTGATAATGACATCTGTTTCAAGCTTATGATGTTTCGCTCGAATTGCCATAGCTCTCATAAAACTAACACCGCCATCAAGCGCATACTTGTAGTCATCAAATTTCATAAACTTTTTAACAAAATTATGATGCAGACCTTTGGCATTTTTTGTTACTTTATTTTTGTCCAATAATACGGCATACATTTTGCTGCGTAATCCGATAAAGTATTTGATAGCGCTCGAGTTCATTTCATCTTTGAACTTACCAATAACCTTTTTATTTGTGTCGTCATGAAATTTACTGTCACGTGGGTAATCAGAAAGATCAAACAGATGTCGATTATTGTACATGTCCTGATAGATGTCGTAACATTCGATTTCATATACGAGTGAATCAGTATCAGTAAACAATAATCTACTGGCCGGCCACTGAATTTTAGCAAATTTATAATGAAAATCGTACATCAGCCACTTTGATAAATCTAACACTGCAGCTCCAACATAGATCGGCTTGTTTAGTTTTAGATTTGTTTTTCTTCTTTGTATTGCAACAAGATTTTCATTAAAAATTTTCATGCACACAAAATCATCGTCTGACACAAGTTTGTTTCTGCGATTGACATCATTAACTAGTTCGATATTTACGCGTTTCCTAATATTCTCCATCGTCTTACCAAAAACGGAATTGTTCATCAGTTTAAAAAAGTTTTTCTCAAACTCTGTTTTCGCTGCAGCTATTCTTGAAGTGTTTGAGTTAATGTAACCTCTCATCCACGGCGACTGATTAAATTTTAGTACACGATGAACTTTTCTCAACACAAGACCAGCATCGACTGCTTGTTTTAAAACTTTGTAATGCAAGACATAATTTTTCTTATCGAGTAAATTTGGTACTAGTTTCTTGAAAATGGAATGTTGCCTTGGTAATGCTAACGCTTGTTGTTCTTTTGATAACAAACTATAATCTATAACTATCGATTCCGCGCAGAAAGGATAATCGTTATGTAATTTGTGTAGCGAATTTGGATAATCAAGATCAACTTCAACGAAATATGAAACATCGTCAGGTATCTTTTTTTTCTGTCTCCGATAGAAATTGATCAGCCGTGATCCAGTGAAATCCACCAAGAGGCATTGGTTCTGCCATCGAACCACCGTAAAGATTATTGCAATCCAGATAAACTATATAATTCGAAGGGAGTTCAGGATTATACTGTTTCAAATATCTATTGTTTGCTTCAGCATATTTTTTTGTTATCACGCTAATACCACCTCTGATACCTTTTTCAATAAAATTGAACATATCAACGTCTGTTAGTAATTCTAACCTTACCTTAATAAACTTTAGCAGAGCATCCCATGACAGCCCAGGGGCAGAATAATACCAGCAAGGATCTAGTCCGTAATTGTTATAACTCACTTCTCGAAAACTTTAAAAAACATCTGCTAATAATAACACATCAGTTTTCAAATACAAATCATGATAATCACCAAACGTCTCACAATCAAACTCTTTCCAGATGTCTTGTGCATACCTGTTTTCGTCACCGGTTATATTTTCATTTTAGGTTGCGAGTAATATTTATTTTTGTCAGGTAAAGATGCTTCATCAAATTTACTCCAGTCGTCGAGGTATTCGTACAGAAATACCCCTTTTTTAGCTAGTTGATTAAATTTATTTCCAAAACAATCTCTTAGGTTATCAAATTTACTACAACCTTTTACTAACTCATCTAAAGAGGCTGCCATAAACTGCAGGCTGTCAATGAAACGCAATTTACCTAGCGTAACTGACATATACTTTTCAAAATTATTTGGAATGCATTTGATGACGTTATCGAGTTTTAGACGAGCTTTTATATCGGGATCACCAAAAGCTTCTACTATAATATGGCTATCATATCCTCGAAAATTGTGAAGAATAACCGGAATAAAATCTGGAGCATGAAATTTTAAATTACACTGATTATGAGCCGCTCCACGGTACTGTCCGGTCAAATGGCAATGGTCATGTACTTTTTTGTTGCTAATGTTGTCAGTTCTAACGTTGTCAGGATCAAAAGCTTTTTCACAAATATGACAAATTTCTGCTTGCTCGTGATCGGATTCTTGTTGAGGTGTTAATTTTAACATTGGCGTTACTCTTTTCAAACGATAAGTAATATTATCAACTTCATTAATCAACTGCTTGAGAAGCCAGACAGCTGGATTTTTACCACGATAGTATTGGATTGGTTTAGATAATCTAGAATCAGTACAACAAACTACCTTATACGCTACTCCACACGGAACATGATTTTGAATTTTTCTTGTACTCGATTGATTATGATTATTTTCTACACCAAGTACAGGTTGAAGTAAACACTCAAAATCAGCGTATATGACGAAAGGAATTTTTAGTTTGTGATTATGATGGACAAACTGTAACACACTATCTTTTTTAGATGGCATTGTTATTCTTTGTACATCATTACAGTACTGCAAATGCTTTTGTAATGTTTCATTGTTTGTACAGCCATGCAAGCAGCGGTAACAAAAGAACTTTTTGTTCTTATTCTTATTGTACTGTTTGCCAACTAGTCCATTAAAGGTTTTAATCCAAACGTAATGATTTTTATAAAACAGTCGATTGATACTCGATTGTGAGGCTTTTTCTGAAATATATCTCGAATATACATCCTCTTTTTCATCTAATCCGAAAACGTTAATTGAAACATTATTTTGCTTTTCAAATTTTGGAATTTGATTTTCTGCCACTGGAAAGTTAATATCTTTAAAATTTAATCTTGACACGTGACTGATATACTTCTCAACGCGATCAGCGTGTTTTTCTGCTGGAAATAGCGCGGAAAGAACAGCCCATTGGAAACATTTGTTATCTACGTTTTTGATGTTTATACAACATCTTTTACTTTTTATTTTTGGTGGCAGGTCGATGTACGAACTACCTCGTAATGCGTTATATTTCATCGTGTGAAACAATATTTCTTTAATCATTTCAAACTTCCAACCCGAACCTAATTCAGCGAATTCCTCTATTTTTTTCCAGATTTCTTGGTGTATTTCATCAGATAGTGGTAAAAGATTAATCGCAAACAAAACACGTCTTGATTTTGCGTTCATATAAGGATCTGCAATTTCCTTGTTAGTTGATTCTTCCGTTATAACTAACTTTGAAAATATAACATGATATTGCACAAATAATCTGATACTTTTGTGTTTTTCGAGCTCACGTTTTACAGTTGTCTGTAGTAGGTGGTAAAGATTTGTTGCAGTAAAATTTACTAAAACATTTTGATTATCAAACTGATAACTATTGTCAAAACCTGGAAAAGCAGTCGCTATTTTTTCAGGTTCTCCCATAAGGCTTCTCTTGGCTATATCACGCAATTTTAACATTATTATACTATAATATAATATTTAATTGATAATATACCTCACACTGCGCATGCGCTAAAAATCAATTAGAGATAAAAACAAATCGTCTATGGTATAATAACAGCAAATCTGACAAGCGCACGTGAGCAAGAGATATATTATATTCACCCAAAATATAACTTATACGCTGGAAATACATTAGGTGTGGTTATTAACCTTAAAACTGGAATAACTGTTGGCAAATTGACTCCAGCGGGTTATAATATTAGTGTCAAGGGAGATAATGCCGAGAGGATTGCAATGCTTAGAAAAGATTTTATTTACACGTTGTTCTGCGATGACATTCCAGAAGGACATCGTGTGTATCACGTGAACAGTAAAGTCACTGATGACAAAATTGAAAATTTATCCTTACTAGATGAGTTTCAGCCGCATCCGGTCTTTGATTTATACGAGGCTAACGATCGCGGTAATATTAGAAACAGAAAAAAATAAAAAAGTTCTTGGTACTATGAACAATATGGGATATATCAGGGCAATTGTTAGAGGAACATCGACAGATCAAGTTTGTTATACTGGTCATAGGTTTGTTTACGAGGTGTTCCACGGATCTATACCCAATGGTCTGGTTATTAATCACATGAATAACGTAGAAAAAGACAATTGATTGGAAAATCTGGAGCTAGTGACCCAACAGGAAAACGTGAGAAAAGGAAAAAATAGTAATGGTATTAATTTTAGATGTCCAATAGAACCTGTTATTTCAAAAAAAAACTCGAAACGGATGAGGAGATCAAATTCAAATCGATTACAGCTGCGGCGAAATATTATAAGATAAAGTCTATGTCAGTAAAATTTGTAGCTGATGGAGTAACAAAATCAGCTTTTTCAAGCGAATACAATGCCAGGATTGGTTTTAGATATGATATTTATTAGCTCGGTTTTAGTCAAACAATGATAAGCAAATGCTATAACATCATCATGCTCAAATTTTAACTTCGTTTCTCATTTTCATTAATTTTATTTTTTTCTGCTGCTGTTAGCAATATTTTATGAGAATCACCTTGCATTATAATAACGTCAACAGAATATGCACTATAACCCAACAAACATTTTCTTACCGCTTCGGCTAGTTCGTTGTAATTTAATATATTAACTTTTTGGTGATATTTTATCTCATCAGTCATCTTATAATAACAAATTAGATAAAAAATATTATAATAATGGACTTGATGAAACGACTCGCTGAATTATACGAAGAAGATACTAGTGATAAGGTCACCAGCGATAAGGTCGCCAGCGATAAGGTCACGCATAGTATTACATTTTCCAAAGATTTCATAGACAAATCTGTTGGTTATAGCGAAGATGATATTTTGTATAACAACAAAACTAATGATGATGGTGAAATAGTCACTGTTGCTGACAGATCTAATTACAGCAGACCAACAACTATACGATATAATGCCAAGTATCACATTACAAAAAAAAATAATGAAATTTAATTTTACCGTTGCCGAACAACAACTGTTTTGGCAGCTAATCAGACCTTTCTTAAACATTAGAATTCCAGGCCGATAGAAAAATATCAAATTCGATTTCATATTTGTCAAAATTTTTAATCTAATCACGATCTCTGACGATCGCAGGCAATATCTAATATCATTATGTAAACCAGTAAAATGTAAATCTGTCAAACAAAAGTATGAGGAAATTTATAATAGCATTATATAATAATTTGTTTGGTTGGGATCCAACTGTTAAATTTATCGCTATACCCACGCCATGTGACTAAACTTTTATTTCCTTTTTTCCTAATCACTTTTTCAATAACAAAAACATCATGCTCAGTTTTCTGTAGTTCTTGTTCATAAAAACTACCTACGATCGGTTCCCCTGCCAGATCTTTTAAAGCGTATGTTACAGGTATTGTGAAAAGTACCTTATCAACTACAAATACTTCATCGCTCCAGTTTGGAGTAAATCCTTTTGCAAATATCTTTTTTATCAAAGATATTCTAACTTTATCACCAACCTTAAATTTATGTCTGCGGTACAGGTTATCATTTGCTAATATCGGATTTTTAATAGCATTATTAGGTGACATTTTGATGGTTCGATGTTTCGTGTTATTATATTCACCTACGATTTGAGAAAGGTCATCGATGTACCTGTTGGTGTTTTTAGCCGTCATATGTTTGTGTAATTTTTCGTTCAGCGGGCGATTAAATCTCTCAACAACAACGCTTTTACCCTCGTTTCCTGTAACATATTTTTTATATTATTTTGTTCTAGAAACTGTTCAAACTTTTTGTTAAAAAACTCAGATCCGTGATCAGTCCAAATTTTATTTGTTTTTTTTTCTGTACTCGTTATTTTTTGTCTTAGCGCATCAGTCATTGAAGTTCCTGTCTTATCCGAAACAGGTACACTGAAAGCGTATTTGCTAAAAACATCTATAACATTAAACAAATATCTTTTTGGAGCACCATCAGCGCCAACGTTAAACTGAGCCAGATTCGACACATCCACCAAATCTATTGCCCAGATATCATCTACACCATTAGCGACAACTTTACGTCGTGGGAACTTTTTTTTTAGGTCTGTGTAGTTCGACTGCAAGATCATCGTATACTTTTTCCCGAGTCCGAGTTTATATTTTGCTCCAATTATTCCCTGAACAAATCTTCTATCAAAACGTTCTCGTAGATTTGTTGGCTCCATATCACGTAATTCGTCTAACATTACTTTATCACAATCTGATTTTGAGTTTTCATGATCACGATAACAGATATCATGACGCATCGCTATTGCATCCACTTGATTGTAAGGCTCTTGTCCTGGCAATGGATTGTCGTTTTCATCTAGTTGCTGATCTAGCGGATTGTAAGGTCCTGTATACCGATGACCTGGCAAAGTCCAACCGCCTTTTGGTTTTGGCAATTTTCCAATAATTTTATGTATATCTATACCTGACCCTATTATTTCTCTGTTGTTTCAATATTGACAGTATGCGACAATTTTATTTTGCTCAAGACACAAATCTCTGTCAGAATCACAGTTGCATATCATTCTATATTTTTAGTCGTCGACTAAAATAATATCAGGATAACCAGATTGCAGCGAATTTTTCGACGGCGAATTTTTCGCTGACGACGTCGCTGGCGACACTTTCTTTAAAAACATATTTTTTCTTTTTCCGCACACTGCACAAAAACTTTTTAATATTATCATGTTGTTTTTTGTTTTTTCTGTTGTTTCATCAATATTTTCTGTTTTAGTTCTACATTTGAGACAGTATGTTGACATTATATTTATAAGTTTAGATAAAATTAATTGCAATCTCATCATTAGCGTAAGAAGGTTGCTTGTCGAACTGTAAAATAAATTTTAAAAAATTGAGATTTCTGCTCATCAGTTGGATAAACATTATACAATAATATCCGCAAGCAGACGTTCCAACAGGTTTGAGTTGATTTGACGAATAATATATCTTGTTAAATTTTTTATTCATATACTTTTTTATTACATCGCTTGGAGAAGTCCAAACGAGTCGAAATAATTATTATTATAAACTGCTACCCAATGTGTGCCGGATCCGTCATTAAAATCTTGTATATTAATAACAAACGAACTTACAGCTGACGGCGATTTTATAGCTGCGAGTTCATCTTTAGAATAAACTCCATGAAATCCAGGAACCGCTTTTAACTTATCAATGATATCAAAATTATTAAACGGGGTGGACGTCTTCCTGGTAATGTTAGACCACGTCCGATTCCTAAAAGATTTGGCAGCAGACTTCCCGCTAGTCCCGCCAAAAGTGGAGCGAACGGAATAATACATCCTTGCTTTGCTTGTTTGCGTTTTGGTGTTGTTTTCTTTTTTTGTTTTCTTTTTTTCTGGCGATTTTGTTGTTGGTAATTTCTTTTTCCGTTGTGGCATTATAATATATCATTTACATAAAATTTACAATTTTTTTATTCCACTTCCACGAATGATACCATTACCCTAAACAGCTTTCTTCGTTGCACCAGAGACTGCTCCTGACATTGCTGCTAGTCCTAATGAGCCCAACACCGGCAAAACTTTAGGTATTATTGTACTAGTTAATACTGATAATGCTGGACCAAGAAAACCACCTTTGACAACAATATCGTTTGCCATCGCAGTTATTTGTGCAACACTCAAATTTAAAACAAAAGTTTTTTTACGATCATACTTTTTTACCTGATTTTTTTGTTAGCATTAATTTTGTTAAAACACCATCAGAAATATTAGGATTAATTTTTAATGATACCTGTTCTCGCTTTGCAATAGCAGCTACTAATTTTTTAACTTGACCATCGGTCAAATATACGTCTTTTATAATATATTTTGCCATTTTATATAACAACTGTAGATTAAACTTGAACTGTCATTTTACCTCCAATGGAATCTACCGTGATAAATCTATCACTAATCACTAATGCGTATACGTACAACGGCACTATTGGAACCGCTCCAAGTGTCCATGTAATTTCAGTATCCGCTGTGGTGTCTACAGCTCGCTCGTTATGTTTACTAACATCAAAATAAAATATAGGATAAAGCGTACGAAATTCCTCTGCTGATATTTGAGTTCCATCTTCAACATCCTGATATTTTTGCATTGCGTCAAGCAGGTACATGTATGGTCGAGAAATATTTTTATTAACGTCATCAGCAAAATTGCACTCGATAGCTGGTTCTGGATATTGCTTTGAATTTAATCTAGAGTATATTCGTCTAACATCGGCGTGGTCAAATATTGCATTATTTTGTTGCTGGTTTCCTCGTCGGGCGTGCTGTTGAATTACGACAAATATATGTCTCGGTAGTTGTTCGCTTGATGTTGTTGTGACCCTCCACGTGTAGTCAGTAGTATTTGGAACCGCTGTCTGATATATCTTATGCTGCTTAAAGTAAATTCTGTTTGTATGCTTATCAAGTGTGCTATTTAGTTCTGACATTTTAGTGATTGATGGTGTTATACGTGGCATCCACAAAGCAAGTTTGTTTATAATAAACTGTACATCAACCCCTCCAGATCTAAACAAGCGGTCGTTTTGTTCTGCTCGATCTAAAATAAGTGTATGTTTTACTCCGCGAAATACTTTATCATAATCGCGACAAAAGCCGAAAATCATGCTTAGCGAAAGCATCATTGTAATTTGACGTGATCCTGCTGTAAGTTTTCTTCGCCTAGCAAAACCTTCGTTATAGCGTGGATTTCTCACGTCAAGTGTGTTAAGAAGTAAATTTAACATCGCAGTACCGTTTCTATCTGCAGCTGGTGGTGTTATATTTAGATTATTAAAAGCTGCTGTAAGAGAAACTCTTGTGGCGTTTGCATTAGCATCTGCAGCAGGTGTGACAATATCTTGAGCAGCGGCATTAGCAATGAGAAAATTTCTAACAATTCCAGCATTTATATCTGCATTAGCTCCGTGTACTATAACACCTCTCTTTAAAAATTCTGTTGATTCAGCTTTACCCCGTCCAGTATCTTTAAACCACATCATATTCGTTGCAGTTGATCTGGAGTAATCGTCGGAAAACGAAATAATATTTAAAATTGTACCTGCAACTTGTAGATTACCTGAAATATCTTCTATAGAGCAGCAGGGGGGTGAATCCTACAAATTTTTGCGACAAAATCGATTAAAGCCTCAGAATGCCAAATGGAACCTTCCTACGAAATCTCATATTTTAACCAAAAAAAATTAAAGACCCCATTTTACAAATGGAGCCTTAGCGATTTTGTCGCAAATACATTGTCATAACCACCCTCGAAATTGCTGCCATCTACGTCGCAAATATGTTGTCATTTCACCCTCCCTGCTGCTGATTAATACAAATTATTTAACCAAATATTTGATCAAGTCCAATACGATATCGTGACCGAGGGTCGTGTAAATTTATTGTTATAAATCCATATGGGACGGACTGAGCATGACCAAAGTAATTTTAAATCCATTGAAGTCCATATCGGAACACCATGTTTGCCAAATGTTTCGTAGCGTATGTGTATCAACGCCATTGAATACAGCAAGAATGTTGCAGTTATCGCGAATCACTTTTGTAATTTGAGTATATCGTTGAGTGACATATATCACGTCAGTGTCTTTATGCCTACCTCGGGAAAATACTCTAGCAGGGTTCTTTTGATTATCTAACATTACATCATCGTACACTACAAGATTGTTTATGTCTCCATTGAGGTCATCTACGCATGGTGCATCATCAATATCTGTTATATAGTCAATTACACTTTCACCTTTAATTTCTGATGCATTTTCATTATAATCTTTTAGCACTTCATAGCACCGTTGATCATCTACGGATGGGGCAACTAAATATAATTTATCCCACTTCATAAATCGCATTATCAAATTAAGCAGCAATTGTGTTTTACCCGATCCAGATGGTCCGATTATAATGGCACGGACAGAATTCGGAAGCGCTGCGTTGTGTTTTACCGGTTCTCTTCTTTTAGTCGCTGAAAAGTCAATTATATTCATAACTCTATATATAAATTATGGATCTATATTGTGTTAAGTGTAAACAGCGTACTGATACAACCGATCAGACAACCATTACAACTAAAAACAATAGACTAGCGCTTACTGGTAAGTGTGTAACATGTGGTACAAAAAAATTTCGATTTTTAAAAAAAAGCAACTCGGAGGTGATATTGCCGCAAAACTTGGAAAACTCGCCGGAACCCCATGGGCAAAATACCCCGGAGAAAAACACCTTCCAGGATATAGCTACTGTGGTCCCGGAACGAGATTAGATATCAGACTTGATGATCAAAATCAGCCCCGGCCTGGTGAGTATCCGATAAATGCTATTGATAAGGCATGTCATGCTCATGATGTTGCATAGAAAAGCAATAATTTGCAACAAAGACATATCGCGGATGTAAAATTAATTCATGCGTTAAATGCTATTCCCGATAAATCCTTCAAAGAAAAATTGGCTTCATGGTTGGTCAAATCAGCTATGAAAGGCAAATTGGTGTTAGGTGCTGGTAATTAAAAATACCAGAGTTTTTTATAGTATGGAATCTATTTATTATTCTCCGAAAGGATACTGGAGGGGTAAAGCAGCAATTAGTAAACTCGCTAACGCTGCAAAAGTGAAAAAATCCACTGCAAAAGATTGGTTATCCAAACAAGCTATATGGCAAATTTATCTACCACCGCCTAAACAAATTAATTATTCTCATTTTGATGTTACCGTACCCAATGAAGTTCATCAGGCTGATTTATTGTTTTTACCACATGACCATGGTTACAAACACGCGCTAACTGTAGTTGATATTGCGAGTCGATTTAAACAAGCAGAACCATTGAAAACAAAGTCAGCTTCTGAAGTCGCTTCTGCATTTGAAAGGATTTATGGACGAGGTCCTCTAAGATGGCCAAATCTATTACAAGTTGATCCTGGCAAAGAGTTTCAAGGTGCTGTTCTATCAACAATGAAAACTCATAATGTTACAATACGACGGGGACATATTGCGTTACATCGTGATCAGGCAATTGTAGAACGATTTAATCGAACTCTTGCAGAACGGTTAATTGGATATCAATATGCAAAAGAATTCATCCAAGAAAAACGATCTCGTGAATGGGTCCAAAGGTTACCGAGTGTAGTTGCGGCGTTAAATAACGAGATTACTCGAACTATTAATATGAAATCAAATATTGCAATAAAAAAAGAATATATTGCCGAACAACCACAGCGGGTTAGCACTCAGCCACTTCTCGGTGATGTTACTGTGAGATATTTATACGAACCAGGAGAGCTTGAAGGTGGTAAAAGAAGAGCTACTGATCCTATATGGAGTGTTACTACGCATAAAATTTCAACCATAACGCGATCAACTGGTAGACCTCCAATCTACAGATTGGATTCAACTGCACCTCAGCGTGGTTTTACACGCGAACAACTACATGCTATTCCGGACAATACTCAATTACCGCCACATGGTCTTAACTAGCTCCGTTACGTCTATTACACTCAAGACAGGTCAACATCACATTGTTTCTGACATGACCAAGACTGTTATTTTTTCTGTCTACGGTGAATTGTCGAGGGTCTTTATCCGAATACTGCCAGTGCATTATACAATTGCAACTGGCGCAGTGATTATTCTGTTGTTCTTTTAATGCGATTATTACTTCAGCATCAATATCAAATTCTCGTTGGTTTTTTTTTGTCCTGCTGTTTGTAACCAGAGAGTTTTTTATTAATGATGCTAATATCAGTGTTATCATCGTTTGCATTAAAATCATCATCGAAAACAATCCTTCGTAGTTGATTTATTTGTCGTACTCTGGACACTGCGAGATAGACTAAATTTGACCATTCAATGAGATTATCAACTATCCAAACAATTGTATCCGTGATGGTCAATCCTTGTGACGAGTGTATTGTTGTTACATAACCAAGCGTCCATGGTGATTTATTAGCGCATAATGCATCTTCTACAGTATTGATATCAACTAGCACAATATCATTTAACACTAGAATCTGTTTCTCCGTCTGGCCTGGAATTTCAACTTCAATATTCTGCTTTCGTGTATCCAATGGTCTATAACACAACGGTACTGGAAACGTTGGGAATTTTTTCTTGTGTAGCTCAAACAACTTTTTCTGAAGTGCGTCTCTGACTATCTTTCTACTTGCTACTACAAAATCATTTGGTTTCCATGTTTCCCAAAAATCATTCAAAGGTGTTTCAGAAATTATTTCTCGCGCTACTTCACATTGAATTCTATCGGGTTGTAATCTAATTAGTTTTTTAAACTCACGTAACTGCTCATCGAGTGCTCTATAGTCAGTATCAATTTCTTCGTAATAATCAACAAATCCTTTTAACCAATTATGTGGATTCTACCAACAAATGGTGGTGGTTGACCATGATCGCCGCACAATATAATTTTTGTATTATTTTGCAATAACCAATCAAGAAACATTTTTAATACATCTTCTGAAACAGTACATGCTTCATCCCAAATAATAACCGCTGAAATAAATTTCTCGCCCATTCGCTCAGGAGTCCAAGCATCACCCTTGTATCGAAAAAACTATGATACGTGCAAGCTTCAACGGAATATCCTTTGGATTTTTGGCGTTGTTTGATATCTCTCGCTAGTCTATGGGTTGGTGTGAGTACAATCATGGACGTTCTCTCTCGATATAATTCTATCGCACGTGTTGTCTTTCCAGATCCACCACAACCGTTTAAATAAACTGTTTTATATCTACAAATTGGATCTGATATCGGTGGTGCTTTAGACATAGAAAATCCATCGGATTTTTCACTGATAGAATTATCGTTCTTCAGGTAACTGCTTTTAATCTCAAGGTCTGCTGATTCAGAATAATTGCATTGTATTTCACGTTTAATTCGCCATGTTCCCCAAGTCTCTTCGCTATTAGTAAATTTAGTTATCTCTTTGATATATTTTTTATCGACATACATTGAATCAATTGCAACTCTGACTGCTATACTAGGAAATCTATTTATCATTGCAAATAAATTGATAGATGCATAACCCAGCATAGAAGCTCTCAAATGTAGATATGCAGAGCTTTCTCCATCACTGTAAGTAACAATTCTACCTAACTTTGTTTTATTGGACAAAAAGGCTGTTTTACAATTTGCGTATCTATTTTTCTCTACTGCATCTTTAATAACGAAGTCGTATTCGGCATCATCTATAATCAATCGTGAGGATTGTCTTTTAAAGTTAAATTTTTTCCACCTTGTGTAAATTTACCGATTATTCTTCGGCCGAGATCCTTTGCTTCACTATTTCGTTGATTAAATATCTTTTTTGACCATTCAATGATGTACTCTTCGTCAGCATCAATATGTTTTCTAGACTTATCGATTATACTATCAAGACATTCTGGTTCTGGTAACCAGACATTGGTTTGTTTTTGATATGAGATAATCGCTTCGCTGACAATCAACGAAACTAACATTTTACAATCAATCATATATCGCAATAACACTATTGGTAACCACATCCTTTCAGCCATGTGTCTACCAATCCAAACATAACAACACGGATGAAGTCCTTCAGCGAATTCAAATGATACTACGCAAGCAAAACCGGTCAAATCAAAATCAGGCAGTGGTCCATTAATAGCAACGCGAGTCATTTCATGTGTGGGATGTCCAAACCGTTTAAAATACTCACCAGCGAATCCATGTCCTAGAAAACTTCCTGGATAACAGGCAACGATATCAACTGATATCATACTTTCACGATTGTATTTAACGTTCCATAGACCGCCATGATAATATTCCAAACAGCTGGATTGAACTTCCTGTAAAAACTCTTTTCGTGTTGGTTTCCAATTATTTTTCTTTCTTGCAAAATGAGCTGCAACCGATGGAATTGTAAAACAATTTGTAAGTAATTGTTCGTAATCTTCGGATTTTTCATTAAAAACGCTAGCGTTTTCACTGAGACTTATTGCTAGATTTTTCATCCTATTATGTAGACTTTCAGTACGATATAATTCACCGTTAGGTTTCACAAATTGATTGAATTGACATTCTTCATCTTCAAAACTATGAAGTAGCCATACTGATACAGGGTCGTTTTTACTCAAACTAGCAATAGCATCGAATAATCTTTCTTCAGTGAGAATGCCATTCTTGGTGAATTCTTCTGGGATATACTTCACTGTTCTCTCTCGCGGGAATATTGTAACCGCGGATGTCCATGCGTGCTTGTTATGATCAATAATTTTGATTGGAGCTCCGTTTTTATTGTATTTCGATTCGTATAATACTTCGCCAGTTATCGTTGAAACGGTTATCGGAAATCTCAACGACTTTTCCAATCTAGCTATATCGGAAATAGTTGCTCCGTTCTCTTTCACTGTTAGCTCCCATTGATCTATTTTTTATGTCTTAGATCGGTTAATTTATTCCCACGGAGTGCATTTGTAAAGTGTTCTAAGACTCGTTGTGCCACACAGTTGAGTTTCTTTTCCACTGACGTTGACTGTTTCATTGGTGCTAGTTTTCCAATGTCAGGTTTCTTATTTAACGGATACATCCCATAAACGATTGCTGTTTCTGGATACGCTTTTTCATAGTATGGTTTATCAATTCCAGTTAACAGCCCTGGTCTGGAATCACGGCTAACAATGACTGTTGTCCTATCTTTGAGAATTGGCTCAAACTTGTCTCTTATAACCCATTCGCCCGATTCTAAATTGATAATGAATTTCACTCTGAGAAAATACCGTTTATTGCCAAGTTGTGATAGTATCATAGCTGCTGTTTCATCATTCATTCTAGCATCAACAACACCATCGATTTTAAATGTTGACCAGGTGTGTGATGCACCGTCCTGTTTAAACTCTTGAACACAATCTCGTATTTTTCTAATCAGACTTCTATTATTTATTCTCTCTTTTGGTACATCTTCGAGAATTCTATCAAGATTGAATTTAATATTTTTCCAAGGCTTGATTGCCGATAATCTCTTGAATTCTTCATTCATATAAATAAGACAAGTATTTAAATAGAAAAGTTTGTTTATATATAATGAATCACTGCAAATGGCTTATGATTGGATCAGTAAACCCATGCAATAAATCGTGTAGAGGTGAATTCTGTGGATATCACTTACAGAGTGTCAGAAATAATTCGACAGGCCCGTCCCCATGCATAAATTGTGGGGTGGGTGTGAGAGGAAAATCACAATTATGTATCAATTGTGGGGGTAAGCGGTTTAGAGAATTGAAACGTTATTATGATAAACGAATAAAAAACGCTATCATTGACCCTAACCATGACTCTGTCAAAGACAAAATCATAAAAACCCCTCAAGACTACATTAATAGATTTATAATTAAAGCAAATGATGAATTAGACAAATAGTATTATTATATATAAATGGAGCAAGAATTCAGACCACATCCAATACTCGTTAATTATGAAATATCTCGTAATGGTGTTGTTAGACACTGTAGACTGAAAAAACCAATTGGTTTTGTTAATAATCAGGGATACTTGCAATTTACTGCTGGAAGAAAGGGATATCTCTGTCATAGGGCAGTCTTTGAGTGTTATATGGGACCGATTAAAGATGGCTGTGTTATTGATCACATTGATTCTAATATTCAAAATAATTCTCTTGAAAATTTACAATGTATTTCTCAAAGAGAGAATACAAAAAGAGGAAAGACAGGGAAATACTCAAAACGACGCAGGGGAGTTAAATCATTTGATACAACGACGAATGAAGAAAGAGTTTTTCATTCAATGAATGCTGCGGGAAAATATTTTGGAATATGTATTCCTTCAGTACAAAGAGTTGCTGAAGGGATTTATCAAACAGCTATCTCAAAGAAAAATGGACATAGAATAAAGTTTTCATACGCATGAAATGACTCTCAATAATTACTATTAATAGAATATATTTTTTATTCTTTTAATTTTGTTCCGTATTTCCCCTCATTACTACTGATCGTCACGTGACTATCCTACTTTCGATATTGATTCCCGGATATGTAATTCGTGCGAGAACACATGTGAAATTGGATTGAATTAATGATGTGTGTGATCTCATGTACGTATTTAATGGTTAACTCGGTATATATACGTATCAGGTATGTACGGATTTTGATTTTGTGTTATTGTTTCTTGTTTCTAAAGACTGTATTGAGAACAGCAGTTAGGGTTTTGTTGGAAAAACCTGTAGGTAGACAATTTGACAGAGTTATGTATGGCCGAGGTCAAGGTTCTATTAATAGATTTTTTAAAAATCCCAATTACAAAGACAGCGTTAACAGCGCTGTTTAGATTTTGTATGAAAATGAAATTACTTTGTAATTACAAATTAAAATAGATTGTATGTGAGGTCAAGGTAGTAAAACGCGCTACATGTAGTTTAGTTTTTTTAGTGTGGCTACATGTAATAAAATTATCCAACGACACAGAAAAATATCATTCTCGAATAGCAGGTCCTGAATTGACAGGGATCCCCATGACAGAGTTATCTCGTCATGTAAATCCATTATTACTACGATTATTTAATCGTAATATTATAGAAACTAATAAAAAAAATTGCTATTATTTAACAGTTGTATTTCTTGTTTTAATGTTTTATTTAAATATTTAGCTTCCATTGAAATTACTACACAATATTCATTATGAAATGCTAGGAAAATAAATACACACCTACACATTGACACTGCAGTATTAGTCACCTTATATATAATATGAGCCGTAATAAGTTTGGGGCTTTAAACGAAGCCCAATTTGCCAATCAAAACTCCCACGCCATTGACATGGTGTGGTTGAATTTTTTCAACTGCAACCAGGGTTAATTTCTTGGGTTGCTTTTGATTGGTAGATTGGGTGTAGGTCCGCCCCGCCGTTTCATGTTTGTATCGTCCTATACTGTCCCTATCATACCATCCTATCATCTCATTGTATATATAACCATCCTATATGTAATGTACTGTCCCTATCATACCATCCTATCATTTCATTGTATATATAACCATCCTATATGTAATGTACTGTCCCTAGTATATATAATATCATCCTATCATCTCATTGTATATATAATCATCCTATATAATCGCATTGTATATATAATCATGTTATATGTAATGTACTGTCCCCCCCACAACATATCTTCCAGAAGACCTAATATAGCATTTGTTACGTTAGAGCTTCCAATTGGGAGATCTATGTTTGTGCCCCTTGGGCTTATTTAATGCGAAGGCACTAAATGAGTTCCAAGAATGTGCTGTCCCCCCTCTGGGCCTCTTTGACGTCGTTTGGCGTGAAAGTGGTTTCCAAATGAGGCTTCATGTTATATGTTCAATGTTTGTAAAGAAATCACTTGGATTTCACGTCTAATACCCATATAACCCGCCCGTGAACTCGATTGGGGAGTTAGGGTATTGTATAAGTCTTTAATGTATGCCTGAGACATGGCATTGTATATGTTTTTGTTATTTTTTTATATATAAAAATATTTTAAAGATAAGAAAATACATTAGTAATAATATTCAATAAATGGAATTTCAAGATATTACATCTATCATCACAGAAATATAAAATTTAAGAAATCAAGGAATCGTACTTTCTGAATTTTTGAATGAAGACAGACTTTTGAATGAATTTGAACAAATTGATATACAATTGAAACATGGAAGATATGTTCTACCTAAAATGTATTCACTGATAAAAAGAATCCAAAAAGCGGTTAATGCTTCTTTGTATAACAATGATATTAATTTATTCATTCGGCTATTTAGTATAGTTGAAGCCATTAGAAAGAAACTCGGGGAACAGTACCAAGTTCGGTCAGAGATTGCTTTGAAAGTGAAATCTATAAGACGTTTGATTGATGAGTCTGAAAATGCAAGTATTGAAACCCACAATTGAAAAAACGTTAGCATTTCCAATAATGACATCAGAAGCATTAACTACCAGACTAGCCCGTGAGAGGTTAGCATTACTGAAAAAGTTTATACCAATTCGAGATGACGTGCGAGATAAACTACAACTTAGACAGCAAGCGCAGACTGACTTTTCTATTGGGAGCGAACAACTTTTTGCCCCTGTAACTAAAGCCACTAAAGATATGAAACTTGCAACAGAACGTGCTATATACGGCGACATCCCTAAAGAGGGAGCAGTACCTATTATTGATGTATTAGGAAAGATTGCTACAGAAAATGAAAAAGCTCACGAGGGAATAAAACAGCTTTCAGGTGAGTTACAATCTCAGCGAGAAATACAACAAATGGGTAATATTGGTATTGATGATGATCCCGTTAAAAAAAATTGTTCCTTTTAATGAGATATTCACTGATGAAGCTATAGAAGAAATCAAACAATTTCAATTGCTGAAAACTGAAGACTATGTGCCATTTGGTAAATTCGCTGCCGAACGTTATTATAACAGGGGGGAATTTTTAAAAGACGAGTATAAAAAAACACAATAAAAAAAGATCAATGGGTGGATTGGTTATTTAAAATTAATCAAGAAATCACCGGCAATTTAAATAAGGGTGACTTGAATTACCTAGCTTTTAAAATGGGAGTTAATAAGTATGGTTTAGATCAACAACAACAACAACAAGGTCGAGGTCGAGGTCGAGGTCGAGGTCGAGGTCGAGGTCGAGGTCGAGGTCGAGGTCAAGGTCGACAATCTCCAGAAATTCAAAACGTTTCCGAATCAGCTGCAGAAATTCAAAACGTTTCCGAACCAGAAAGTTCTTCAGGAGAGGGTTATGGAAGTTCTCATCATGATTCTCATATGTGTCCTAGTAATATCATTAATGATATATCACGACTTGAGGTTCTTATGGGAGGTAAGCGAGCTGGGAATAACTCAGTCGAAATAACTAATGAAGCATTTGATATTTGCAGACGATTATTCCAAGGTGGGATAATTGATATTCATACGTATCGAGAACTCTTGGATGAGTTAATGGACGGAATTCCAGGGGAATTTAGTGGTTATTATAGCGATTGAAATTTCTAATTGCTCTCATTTAGAAATTACAAAGTCATTTCAAATAAGATGATAGTACACTATAATCACAATAAACCAACAAACGTGTATGTAGTAAACTCAAGATTGCCCGTTTATAAGGCATACTATGGAGACGGCCTTGGAAATACCATAGCTGGTTTATTCACAAGAATAGCCCCAAAAGTAGCACCAATTGCTAAACAATTAGCGATAAAAGCCATTGATGTTATTCGTAATAAGGGAATTAACGCTGTTGGAGATCTTGCAGGAACGGCCTTTTCTACCGCAAAGAATAGAATAACGTCATTGGTGAAATCTAGATTCGGACGAAAACCACCACAAATAGTTTCAACACCGCTACCTTCAACAACAATGATGCCTGCAGATGTCAGTAAAGTGATAAATAACGCAGTGGAACAAAAACTAGCATCATTAGCAATGACTTCACTAGATAGTAGTAATATTGCAAGTATGATAGCGGGAAGCGGTCTTGGAGGAAATAGTAAAAATGTCAGACGAAAAAGAAAATGATAGCATTACTACATTTAGAAAAACGATACGTTTTAGTATAAATGGCATTTAAAAAAATTGCTGATCCAGCGTTTGATATGGCAGCGCCGGTGAATAAAGATGATTCTAAAATTAACTATCAGTATTATGCCTATCCTGCAAGAGAGCCTAATCAACGGGGGAGAGTTGAACTTCAAGTTCAAGATACAAGTAGATACTTTTTGCCGTGTGAGGCATTTATTGAAGTAGAAGGACAGCTTGTAACAAATGTTGCAGCTGATACGCCATATGGGGATGACCAAAATATCCGAGTTGGTTTCGTAAATAATGGCATTATGGCGCTATTTAACAGTGCAAGATATATCATTGATGGAAAAGAAATTGAATCAATAGAACAAAATGTTGATATTGCAACAACAATAATCGGACTTGCGAGATATTCTGATGATTATACAAGGTCGGCTGGTCCGTTTATGATGTTTGCTAAGGATACTTCTGATCATGCTGACCATATTCAGTTTATTAAAGTACGAACTGCGCAAGCTACTGCATTGGCTGAACAACAACTCGCAGCTAATCTAGACCGTGAAGATAGACCAGCCGCTGAATTCGACATTTTAAAAAGGGTCAATGGTAATTTCAATCTAGGATTTGCAACACGAAATGGAACATTGAAAGGACAGCATCGACGGTTTTCATGTGCAATTCCGTTACATCATATATTCGGATTCTGTAGAAATGTCAGAAAAGTCATCTATGGAGCGAAGCATACAGTCGTGTTAGTGCGAAAAGAAAATGACAATGATGCAATTTGGCGTGCTAATGGTGTTGATGATGGTAAAGTCATTTTAAATAAATTGGTTCTATGGATACCCGTCTTGACACCAGCAGTTACAATAGAGCAACAATTACTATCGTTTATGGACACAGGTGGAAAATCATTGCTAAGTTGGCTAACAACAACGACTGATACGAAGCAGGATAATGTAAATGGCACATTTACATGGCACTTAGCATCAAAACAAGGTGTTTCAGCTCCACGTCATATCTTTATAGCGTTACAGGATGCAAATCGAGTGGGTCGACAATTATCTAGTCATATGATATTTGATAAATTAGGAGTAAGTGAAGTTTCGTTGAGAATAAACGGACAACAATAGCCAGCAGAGATTGTACAGCTTAATTATGAAAACAACTACATAGCTCGTGTATATCATAGAATATTGTCGTATATGGGTCGTGATCAAAATGTTGATACTGGTTTGCAAATATCGCAAATTGATTTTGAAAAACACTATCCGATTTATTACTTTTCATTGGAACATCTTGACATGATGAGACAATCTGTTGTTGATATATACTTCCAAGCTCGGTTACAACGCCCTGCTGGTATAGCCGATTATAGAGCAGTTGCTGTCATTCTCAGTGATAAATCAATGTTGTTAGAAGGAGTTGGCGGACGAATGAGACTTATTGATGCACCAGTGGAAAATCTTTGATTTTCCAAACATGTAGTTAGGATTTTCACAATAAGATCAATTGAAAGTGTAAATTACATTTAGAATAGAATGACATATAGTATTGTTAATGTCCAGTTGACTGATGGTCAGGTCAAGAAATTGAAATCAAAGTCGGCTAAAGAATGTGGAACTACAATAACGCTGAAACCCACTCAAATGTCCGGTGGTGCAGTATACAGTATACTCAGTATCTGGTATAATGGCCGGTGCTGGTATTATACTATCTTCAGTAACAATGGTAGCTCCGATTGCTGTCCCAATTGCTATTTCCGCGGTGACAACATTTGCTGGAATTGCAAATGCTATTACTAAAAAAATATCATCGTGTTCTCAAGAAAAACTTAACGACTATATAGTAAAACATCAAGCAGTATCTAACGGTTACTCACAATTATCCTCGTTGATGTCATCATCGATTGATGATACGATAATTACCGAAGACGAATTCTCCGCGATGATACGTATTTATGATACTACGATTAAAAACGCTAGCGTTTTTTCATCTATTGCAAAATTAGACATTGTAAATAATAATAATAATAATGTCGCAAGAGATTCAACTACTTCAGCGGATAGCAGAAAATACCACTCCGCGGAAAACAAGCATGATATCAATATCGTCAACAAACCCTAAATTCAGTGTGAATTTTCCTTCACCTGTTTCAGTAAAGGAAATCGCGCTGGCAAAATTACGAGTGTATCATAGTTGGCCTAATATTAGATCGGTTCCATTTGGCGGTCAGAGACCTAATAATTCTCTGGTATTTGCATATAGGAATAAAAAAGATGACACTCCAGATTGGAACGTTGTTTCAATACCAACTGGATCCTATCAAATTGAGCAAATTAATAATGAATTACAACGTAGAATAAAATCCATTACTAAAAAAGAATCAAAAATTGCGATAACAGTTCATGAACCAACACTATCATCTACAATTGAAATAGGCTCTCCTGGGTATGTTGTAGATATTTATAACAGTTCAATAAGAACAGTATTAGGATGGCCCGAAGATCCACCTAGAAGTGCTGGTAATTCCACGCCCGAGCCTGTAAAATCTGATTACGTCACTGATGAAATAGGACCTGAAAATCCATCAAAAGGATATAAAAAATTCGAGGATATAAACTTCACAAAAAGATATCGATATAAGAATCAATATGGTGAAGATGTGTGGAGAATTCCATTTTTTAATGATTATATCCCACAGGAAGGTGAAATTCTGGAAATACATGAAACAAGTCCAACATTTGTAGATATTAAAGATCACATCCTTGATAGAATGAATAATGATTTTTTGTTGTTATTACCCTCGCTAAGATCTGGCTTTCTTACACAAGCTGAGTTTACTAGTGTAGTCGCTGCGGGTAATAAAATCATAGATGACATGGAAATATTTAATTCGAGGATTACTAATCTCTTCACTGATGAAAATAGCCCGATTTCAAAAACTAGCTCAGCTCAAGATTATAAAAAAAATATACATGAAAATCCAAATTATAAATTACCAGGATATAATGTTCCCGAGTTAAAGAAAAAACTCAGAACTGCCATCGACGAAGGATTTAATAAAATTTATCAATCATGGAAAGATAGCCAGCCGAAGCCTATTATCCTCACTTATAATAATTCTCCCGACGGCGACGGTAGACATATCGCACCGAACAATGTGGATATTTCATCGGTGATCGCACTTAATTTAACGTGTGATGTAATCGAAGGAAGTTATCAAATTAATATGGAACAATCAAATCAAGCCCGACAAGGTTACATTCTTTATTCATTTGCGCCAACAGCACCCCCCGGATTTTTAATTGTTGAAAATCCGACTAATCCAGTCTATATGCAATGTCAAAATGATTTACTAACTAGAATTAATTTTACACTCACCGATCAGTCAAATAATTTGATTGATCTACGTGGTGAAGTATTATCGATTAGTCTGTTTGTGAAAAGCTAACAAATAATTTGGTTAAATAATTTGTATTAATCAGCAGCAGGGAGGGTGAAATGACAACATATTTGCGACGAATATGGCAGCAATTTCGAGGGTGGTTATGACAATGTATTTGCGACAAAATCGCTAAGGCTCCATTTGTAAAATGGGGTCTTTAATTTTTTTTTGGTTAAAATATGAGATTTCGTAGGAAGGTTCCATTTGGCATTCTGAGGCTTTAATCGATTTTGTCGCAAAAATTTGTAGGATTCACCCCCCCTGCTGCTTATAGTTTGATTGGCCAGTTGATATCTAGCACTTTTAAATAAACTCCAGCCGTTATTTATAAGAGCTATTTCTGCTCCAACTGCAATTACAGCAGGTGGATTGGCTACTGTCATAATCTGACCACGAACTTCTAACATAGCCTTATGTGGCAGTAGAAATACATCTTCGTCTCTGGTGTTAAAGGTTCTGACACCAGCTTTATTTGGTTCGTTAGACTTCTCATCGAGATACTCAACATACTCAAATTCTGTCACATCGTTGTCGATGTCATAAGTTTTTGTTAACTCGAGATAATTTTTAATAGACATTTTATTTTATTAGATTATATAAAATTTTATTGCGGCACTGTTATTTTATATATCAATTTTTGTATGATCTGCTCGCCCTTTGGTGATAATAATTTTTTTGTTGTTGTTATCATAGCTCGCTGGGTTTCTTTTGTTGGAGCGATTTTTGAGATAGCTTGTTTTATTTCAGATGCAGTCGGTAGATCACCTTTTATTTTATCAGCTATTTTTTGTCCCACCTCAGTCCCAGCGGCAGATGCAGCTCCAGTTGCAAACGCTTTACCCGAGTCAATAGCAATTGGTGCAACTTTACGCGCTATACCCGGAATATTTTCAATTACTTTAGTAAAAATATTTCCAGAAAATCCTCCTTTTATTTTTCTTCGATAAACTTTTTTCTTTGTTTCATTATATTTGATGTTGCATAATTTTTACTTTTTTGCTCGCATAGATGTAAATAATAAGTTACAACTTCATTATTAACATGTAACTGTTCTCCAGATTGATCTGTCAACTGCATTATTATACTTGATATTTGATCTTCAACGTTCAAAGGATAATAGATAATATGTCGTGGAGTTATTTGCATGAGAGAACCTGGCGGAATTTCAGGTGAGAAACTGTAAATCGTTTGACCTTTGCTGCCTTTTGATGTATAAGAGCCAGAAGCAATAGAGCAATTTACTAATATCGTAGTTACTTCTGTTATATTTACTGGCAGTTCACTGTCATATGTAATAGGCTGATCAAGTGCAGTGTAAGTTTTTTCAGTAAATCCTAACAGTTGTGCAATACTTCTTTCTCTTGGTTCAAGACTGATTACTATATTTTTCAAAGTTATCATAGCTCGCAATGTGTTATAATTTGCTGCCAATTCAAAATTATCAGCCACACCGCCAGCTTCTGTGATGAGCTCTTTGATTGTCCTGTTTAGATCGGTAATATGATAAGCTCCTTGCAGAATTTTTATTTTTTTGTTGTAGATATTGGAGATGTTGTAATCATAGTAAAATACATTTCATCGTTAACATCATTTTTCACGTTAGGTATAGCATTCCAGCAAGTACAAGAAATTAATTCAATTTCATATTGTTTTGTAGGATCTAGTTGGATAGGAGGAATATAATTTACTGAAATATTTGCGCTATCTATCGCAGACTCACTAGAGTTTAGTAATAATGTTGTTTGCATTCCTTTTATATTATATCATTTTACAAAATTAAGTCGCTGTGTAAAGTTTCATATTCGTCAGATGTTAATAATTCACTCGATCTTAGATGATCAAGTATGTCAATGATTTCATTATCAAGTTCAACACTAACATTCCAAAATTCTTTTGATGATATTAATAACATTAATCTACCTATCATTTCAGTAGCTGAAGTAAATATTTTTACACCAGTTCCTGTTCTTTCTTCTCTACTTTTCTCTATACGAGTTTTATCAAGTGTATCAAATTTCCTTTTAAAACTCCACCCTTTACCGAAAGGTTTTGCTCTACTATATTCTGCTGTTTTTTTAAACACTAAAGCAATGACACCATTTCTCATTCTATCATAAAGTAGATGCATATCCTCAATCTCTGTAACCGTGTTTATTTCATTTTTAGCAGTAACTCCGTCCTTAACTATTACATCTAATCTATCGATTAATGTTTGATATTCTGCATCAGTCCACTTGTTTATATTATTCACTACCTTTTATCTCATCATTTGCTCTTTTTGTAAAATAAAGTCTTTGATCTCCAACTTCCATAAACTTTACAACAAGCTCACCAACTCTTTGTTGCTCCTCTCTGATATCTGTTATGTCTCCTGATAAACTTGTTATAATATTTGTTATTCCTTGCGTTGTTAACTCTGCTAATCTTCGCTCAAGTTCCAGCGGATTGTTTATCAATCGATCTGTTTCAACTTGTCTAGCCACAGGATCAGCTATATTTGCTGTAAGTGCCTCAATTAGTTTTCTTTTTTTTCATCTGATCTAGTAACAAGTTTTGCAGCAGCTGCTTCCTGTTGTTCTTTAACAATTCCAACCAAACCTTTTTCCTGCA
This sequence comes from Potamilus streckersoni, assembly GCA_016746295.1. Taxonomy (NCBI): domain Eukaryota; kingdom Metazoa; phylum Mollusca; class Bivalvia; order Unionida; family Unionidae; genus Potamilus; species Potamilus streckersoni. The sequence continues at coordinate 1,088,467 of JAEAOA010000158.1, read as the reverse complement.
GTTGTTTAAGTTCTTCTTCTCACAGTGGTTTAGTTTCAGGTTGTTTACCTAATAGTGCTTCAGTAACCGGCTTGAAAATTGTAGCTGTTGCTTCTGTAGCGGTTACTTGCCCACGTCGTGCTTGTTGTACTTTTTGCTTAAGTAATGCCTGAGATTGAGCAAGTTTTTTTTAGATCTTCTATTATATGTTGTCTGTATCTTGCTCGTTTGTCCATTATTATTATTATAAATTTTATAAAATTGAAACCCCTTACTGTAAGTAAATATCAATACAACAGCGAAACATTTTAGTTGGATCATGCGTAAGTTTATCAAAAAGAAAAAGTTGAATTTATCTTTTGTAGCATTACGGTAAAGTTCAATAAACTTATCTTTTGTCACGTCACCGCATTGCTCGCTTGCAATATTTCTAACGTCAACATTGTCCAGTCCTAAAAATAATATAAAACAATCCGTAATTCGCCGAATAAATCTGTCAACATTATAAAATCCTTGAGCGAGATAAACAGAATTACACTGTTTATTACGTGACAGTGAGAAATACGATCTTATTTTATTCATCTCCATGTTATTTAGAGGAATATCGTCAAAAACTACTATCTTATGTTCATCTGCATCAAGTTGATTAATTGGAATAAGATCTTCTGATTGCTTAATTATAAAAAAACTTCACCAGCCTAAAGTTCATCACGAAGTTTGTCATTATACTGGCTTCATAACTCATATTTATCTTGCTGTGGATTGATTGTGTAAATATAAACTCTGTCATAGTTAAAATTATCACCAAGAAGCAAGTTCATAAGCAAATTTGTTTTTCCCGATCCAGTTCGCCCAACAATAAGATAATGACAATCAGGAAGTTCATTGTTATGTTTATGCTTCACTAGTCTCTCTGTATCAAATTTTAATATCGACGATTTTGCCATTTTATATAATATTAAACTAGTGTTGATAATTTTATCTAGGACAGTAAATAATGAGCTACTATATAAAATTTGGAACACTATCAGGAGATTTATCCACGGAAGGTTACCAAGGTGACTTATCCAAATATGCAACTATTGATCAGCTCAAAAATGAAATCAATAATTTACTAAATCTTACCAGCGTAGATCCAGATGAAGACGTCCTTTTCCAGGACAAAGAAGGACGATTAAAAACTAGTGATGTAAAACTGCCAGATGTACTTGTACGAATACCTAATGCGGTTACTGGTAATATTGTGACTTTTAACAATCGAGGTAAGATACGAGATTCTGGTAGGTCAGTGGATGATTTTGTTAAAAAAAGCTGGTGATTTATTTAGTGGGAATATTGTTATGAACCAGAATAAGATTACAGATCTTGGATATCCAACTATAGATGGAGACGCTGTAAACAAAAAATACGTCGATGATCAGGACGTTCCAATCACTAATGAAATAACAGCGCTCAAAACTGTTTCTTGGTCACGTGAATACGTTTTTAAGTTTTCGTAGAAACATAAACACACTTAAAAACGAATTTTTTTGGAAATCCATCAAATGTTGACATTACACTCGCTAATATTAATACAAAACTCAATGATATTAACACAAAACTCAATGATATTATTAGTGGAATTCCTAGTATTGTTGAGAAAACGAGTATGATTAAAATTCCTTACAAACAGATTAAAAATATTGTGTATACTGTTGCTTCTGGGTCTGGTATATGGACAAAGCAAAATAAATCTATCAAATACATTGCAGATGTTACCGGTGTGTATAGATTGTCAGTGTTTAGCAATTTTAATATATTTACCAGTTCATCTTCATTACTTAATTTTAATACGTGTTCTGGAGCTGTATCTATATTATTATTTAAAGATATTGAAGAAGAATTTACACTTGAACCGGTTTATGCAGTTACAGGCGAAGACAGTTATAATTGGTATTTGGAATTTGTAGCTGAATCACCATAACCAAGCCTGGGGATTATGTAAACAAATATTATAATGAAAAGAAGTATAGTTGATTTCAATTATATTTCAAAAGATATTCCAGTACAGGATGTTGACGCATTAATACAATATTACAAATATTATCATAAAAAAACTTTGGTGTGTTAAAAAATGTTACAAATACTACAACAAGATCCTTCGAGTAATATCATATCTGCCGTTGTTAATGACCAGTTCTGGTATAATTTCAAGTGGAGTATCATTAAATCCGTTTTTGTTAATCATATCCGGTATTGGTGTTTCACTTACTGCGGCGTGTAAAAAAGTAGATCCTGGACTTTTGATAAAAAAGCACGGATGTTTAACATCAATTAAAACTTACAAAAAACTACTTGATCAGATCCGGTCTTACCTACGAGGAGTCAAATATAATATGGATGATTTATTACGTGAATTTCGTATTATTGACAATATGTTAACAGACATTCTACCAATGAGGGTTAGCAAATATGAAAAAAATTATCAAAAAAATATGAGTAACGTATAATTTTATCTAAACTTAAGATATAATATCACTTACCTTCCTCTAATGCGTAGTTTAATTTCCGCCTTGTTAACTGAAACGTTCTAATGCACAGTTTAATTTTCATCCTGTTATCTGATAAAAAAAAAAACTTGTGGTAGACTGATTATAAAAACCCATTTGCCGTCTTTAGAATAATCGTATTCCACGCATGCGCTGTTCTAACAAATTCGTCACCTCTGCATGACAGAGCTTATCTAGATGAATCATAGCATTCCAACACCTGTTGTTTTGCCTGGTTACAAAATACCTGTCCGTAGTAGTAGTAGTAGTAGTAGTATTAGGAAACAAGGGTTTGGGGGAAGGAGGTGAGTGGGAGTGGGTGGGGGGCTAAAACCCTTGTTTCCTAATACTACTATGTTTATGACGACGATAATAATGTCATTGATTGGTAAACAGCCAAACGCCTACGACTGCTTTAATTCCAATGTTGTATCCGATGAGAGTTATTCTGAGAAGAGACTTCTTGGATCTGTGATACGTGCTTTTGTTTCGGCTATAATGCCGATGCATAGTGTTCGTAATTTCATCTATAGTTTCTTCACATCACTGTTGAATTTAACTTGGTCTGCCATTATTGCATTCAATTTACAGTTGATTTTGATCAATACAAGCCTTTTAATGAATGGGACCAAACTTTCAAATTCTAATCGTATTGGTTCATTTTTACCCTGTATTCAACATGTGACTTTCTCAGCTACTTGCTTATATGTTTGTCGTTCCCCTTCTCACACTAATTAGGCTGTTTTACCCTGTGCTCACACTGTGACTTTTCCAAGTCATCGCTTTTCCGTTTTTTGCGGATTTTTCTCCTTTAGAAAATGGATATGAGGTTTATTCAAATCCTTGAGTATTTTTCACGCTTTGTAAAAGTGAAATTGAACCAGAAGTTAGACATCTTGATATTTTGAGATCATGAATGCTCACATTCAGACCTATTTTGTCTTGCTGTTCGAGATAATGTCTTGCTGTTCGAGATAATGTCTTGCTGTTCGAGATGATGTCTTGCTGTTTGAGATGATGTCCTGCTGTTCGAGATGAAATCACCATGAGAACTGCACTAATCATAAAATACAAACGCATGTGTGGTTGTAGGTGCTATTTACAGAATCAGCGCCGTGACAATTGTTGGTCTTGATTTTAATGGAATTTTGACCACAACACTTGTAAGTATACCTATCGGATTTGTTGTTGACTATATATCAATGGCAACCAGTGTGTCAGACGATGCTGGTAACGTATTATAGTTACGGAGTAACGTAGGCATTCACAAATACGTATTTCTACAGAACTTATCGTGTGTAATAATAGCGATTTGTTCGGTTACTGATGTACATTCTACCCCATATGAATTTCATCCGGAATGGAGCCTCTTGATAACTTTGCTTCGTGGGCTCACGTGCAAACTGGACTGCACTTGCATGTGATGGGAGAATGGGGGAGGGAGTAGAATGCTTTGACCTAGTTCAATAAATAAAATCAAAACTAGTATCAAACTTCTGTATGTATACATGCATGCTTTACTGTTTTAGTACACTAATAACTACTTATTTTATTTTTAAAACAAATCGACATATCCTAGACCATGGTTCTGAATTCAGTCTTTCACATATACATTATTTGAATGAACATAAGTCCTTCATATACAGGGGCGGCTTCAAAGGAGTGCAGATCGAATATGTGCGTACTTCCCCTCCATCAAATAGAGAGCGAAACAACTTGAAGATTTCCAAAAGTAGGCGTTCTTGAAAGTTAGTTGGTTACAATTAAGCAAAGTAACGCTTAAAGTACGGTATCTTTGGAGTAATCCATTCCACATCAGGGGTGTTTAGCCCTTTGAAACAACGTGATGGGTGTTTAGTTATTTGGAACCACGTCAAGGTGTTTAGTCCTTTGGAACCAAGTGATAGGTGTTTAGCCCTTTGGAATCGCGTCAGGGGTGTTTAGTCCTTTGGAACCACGTCAGAGGTGTTTAGTCCTTTGAAACTACGTGATGGGTGTTTAGTCATTTGGAACCACGTCAAGGTGTTTAGTCCTTTGAAACCAAGTGATAGGTGTTTAGTCTTTTGAAATCACGCCAGGGGTGTTTAGTCCTTTGGAACCACAACAGAGGTGTTTAGTCCTTTGAAACCATGTGATGGGTGTTTAGTCCTTTGGAATCGCGTCAGGGGTGTTTAGTCCTTTGGATCCACGTCAGGGGTGTTTAGCTCTTCGGAGCCACGTCAGGGTGTTTCGTCCTTTGGAACCATTTCTGGGGTTCCATTCTACAGAAACCTTACAAAGTAACGGCCAACACAACCTGTTAATGTAAGCGTGTTTCTGGTAATTGCATTTTAACTCGGAACAATTTCCCACACTGCCCTTTACAAAAGTACAGAACAAACTATTTGGTTTCTATAAAGTGTATGAAACATATTTCCAATCTCAAGAAGATTTGATTATTTCCATTATATTTTGTTTTGAAAATAGTTATTAATATGAGAAAATAATCTCTCTCTCGCACACACTTAGGCAGAGACATATAATGAAAGTGAAAGTAGTCGTTAACTAAAGAGTAAATATTTATTTTATTTCTATTAAATTCATTCGTCTTTGAAGCACGTAAATTCTATTTTTAACGATGACTGAATGCTATTTCTGTCTTACCTAATCATGTCCTTTATTTGCATGTCGCGGGTTTACTTCTAAGTTAAAAAAAAAAATGAATTTAAGAAAAGTCAGATTATTATTCGATCATCAATCATATAATCATAAATCCGTCTTCCTTAAGTTGAGTGCAAGCTTAACACGTGTTAGGTCGCAATTTCCCATTACCCTGCATGTAATCCATGCATGCAACATATTGTCACAAGTCGCTACATGAATACGAATTAATAGACTTTAACTCTTGATGAAAGAGTAAACTTTTTTTCTTTATTCATAGTAAAACTTGGTATTCAAATATCGCAGTGTATGTTTTTATATCTTCTTCTAAATGACGCTCGAATGCATATATTCGCTACCTCGACCTGTCTTTCCATTTACTAAAATTACACACACATACTATATATATGCAGGCAGGCAGGCATACATACATACATACATACATACATACATACATACATACATACATACATACATACATACATACATACATACATACATACATACATACATACATACATACATACATACATACATACATACATACATACATACATACATTCATACATACATACACTTGAGAATCGTCTCCTTATTCTAAATTTTGACTAGATTAATCTTTAAATTTTTGGGTAAAATATTGTATTTACTTTGTTTACTTCGGTATACAGGAATTTAATTAGGGTCATACTTTGTACATATCCTGTAATGATTAAAATAATTACTGAAGAAGTTAATGATTCCAATTCACGCCAATTAAAGTGCAGCAATGGCATCTCGCCTGCAAAACAGAGAATATTTTGAAGGGGAAATGTTTATCTAACCACTAAAAATAATTACACCCACCTATACAGGTTTGAGTATAAAAAAAAAAACTACATTTCGCACTTTCATAATAACTATTTCTGGAAAATCTCATTTTATGACACGTGTTTCCATAGGTACTAATTTGTCTCGGGATTATTTCAACTTAACATTTTTCCATACTTAACCCAGGTTGACGTGATCTTATCTATGTCTCTAACCGTTATCTTAATTAGAAATCAATCATGCCCCAACCGGAGCATAAAATCCATTGCCGGAAATTAATTTTGTGCGGGTTTAGCACCTAAGCCAAAGTTTATTATTACGTGTCACAGGATTAAGTCAGTGGGATGTTGCCATCTTTCAGCATTCACTCGGTTACATCCATATACCAAAACTGAAACATATTTTCAGCATGTGTACACTATTCAAACAAATATGTTTACATTGTCAATAAAATTTAAAATGCATATAAATAATTTAATCAGTATATAACAACTTTATATAACTTTAGTAAACAACATTTGATTGTTGACAGAATATATGGTATCTATTTTATGTACAATCATAAGTACCAACAAAGTAAAGCCTTTCTCCATGGTACAATATTCATGTTTTGCCAGCGTATCAGACATTTTCATGCCAGCGTATCAGGCATTTTCATGCCAGCGTATCAGGCATTTTCATTCCAGCAAGTCATGCATTTTCTTGCCAGCGTGTCAGGTATTTTCTTGCCAGAGTATCAGGCAATTTCTTGCCAGCGTATCAGGCATTTTCTTGCCAGCGTGTCAGGCATTTTCATGCCATCGTGTCAGGCATTTTCATTCCAGTGGGAATTTCTTTTCTTTCCAAAGCAGGATTAATATGGATTATATCATCGTATAAATGTCTCTTATTTCCTACGAGCAATATATGTTCCTCTTCGATTCGACTGCTGAACAAAGTCGATGAACGGCCTTCATGACCTGATCTGCCATTTTTTTCTGTAAGAACACAATTGTCATTATAGTTAAGCATTCTATCTATATCTGAAAATTCCATAATTAACGATAGAGGTTCATTATAATCAAATAATGAATATATGAGACTTTGTGTCCACATCTAAGCGTCATGATGATGTTTTTATTTCCTTTGTATTTACTTTGTTTTCAATTCATTGAACAGACACTGCATGTCTTCATGTTCTTTTGAATGATGCACAGTGTCACCAGCAAAAGAAATTTATATTAATGTGGCGGATTTCTATTTTATTCGCATTCTTCTTGCGTAGCTAAAAAATAGATAAATAAAACACAGAAGAGGTAACGGGTTTGCACTGTTTAATAGTTATTTCGGAAAATATTGACAATATGGATAGTAGGTAACTGTCTATTGTATGTATGTATGTATGTATGTATGTATGTATGTATGTATGTATGTATGTATGTATGTATGTATGTATGTATGTATGTATGTATGTATGTATGTATGTATGTATGTATGTATGTATGTATGTATGTATGTATGTATGTATGTATGTATGTATGCAAAAATTTAGAGGCTTTTTAAAATTATCAGTTTGTAATACGGTAGACGTTTTAAGTTTTCTTCTCACAAAAATATTTTTGTTTTATACAATATTTTCCAGCACCAAATTTCTTAAATTCTGCAGACATTGCTTTTCTTTTTACATACATGCATGCAATTCGTAAGAGAATCCAATTTTGTTGTTATTGCGCATTTCCGTATCTTATTTTAAAATTTGGTACTCTGATTCCAATCCCGTTAAAGTATTGCAAAATACAATTATACTCTCCAATATGTCTGTCGCTCCTTATGAACCTACCCATATCAAAAGGAATGTTTTCTTTGCATTTCGATATTCTTGAGTTCGAATCACTCAAAGGTAAACATCGCTTTTATCCTCATGATTTCTAACAATGAATCAAAATGGTCAAATACAATTTGAATATAATGTTTTGACTAGAGATTGACACAGACTCAAGACTTTCTTTCGCTAACAATGTTGTTGACAAATTTGCTTAAAGAACATTACAAACTAATCAATCTCTTCAGAAATGCATGCTCACAATTTGTGTTTCTTAACCTGCAAAAAGAGACCGGAGGAGGGATCCATATACAAGAAGTAGAAGTGGACAAAACGCTAAAGGTTGAAGGTAAAAGAAGTCATTATTCGAAATACAATTCAGAAAATACAGAAACAGAGAGAAGAATCAAAGTCATCTACTTCAAATGATCTATATCCTCATCTTTCTTGTACAAAATTCTATTGAAACGTAGTCATTTTTTTAACTTTTGGGGCACAATGTGCACATTTTATATCTCTTACAGCTAAATTTATTTTTTTATAACATTTGGGGGAAAATATGAACATTTATATTCACTTTAAGGTACTTTTCTTACCCGTGTGTGTGTGTGTGTGTGTGTGTGTGTGTGTGTGTGTGTGTGTTTAATGTAGCTTTAACAATTTTGTCAGTCATATCGCTACGATGTCTGCAGTGTGGGTCACATTCACA